>PVJC01000362.1:0-132289 GCA_004026665.1 Murina feae
AGGAGGAGGAGGAGGAGGAGGAGGAGGAGAAGAAGAAATTATTAGGGTGTCTTAAGTGAGATTTATTCAACCGAGTTCATTTCATTCTCCTTAGATAAACCTTTACCAAAGCTAGAAATAGAAATGTTAAGGCCAGGTGTCCAATGAAAGGGAGGCTGCAGTGCCTGCATAGGGTGGCGATGAAAGCAGAGTGTGGAAGAAAATAGCTTTTCTGTGTTAGTGCTTTTTCAAAGGTTATCTCTTCTAATCCTTGTAACCCAGTTCTGCCTCATTCCAAAGCCCTTGCTCTTTCTTTGGCACCATACCATGCATTATCCCCTTTCTTTCCTTTTCTTTCTTTCTTTCTTTCTTTCTTTCTTTCTTTCTTTCTTTCTTTCTTTCTTTCTTTCTTCCTTTTTCAGCGTGTAAAAGATAGTTGAATTTTCACATTAAGATTAAATATACACATAACAAAATAGTCACACACGCACACACATCTTTTGACCGTATTCTTCAAATTATGATAATTTTGTTGAAATGACATGGGTCTCACAATTACTGATACTGGAGTTATTGGCATGTCTATAGTTTCTCGCAGCATAAGCAGGAATTTTTTCTTAGTGGCATAGTTTAGACAGGCACTGAGGAATGTTGGCCAAGAGGGGACTTCCAATGGCCCCTTAAGCAGACTCCTAAAGAACGGATTTAGTTCTCTGCACGTCAGTGTGGCCGTGATTTTCTCCATGAGATGCTAACCTTGCTTAACCTAAAGGACATTGAAGTAGATGGCACCCAATGTTATCATTTGCTAACTTATTCTGCCACATGGGACCCTACATTATATTGACTTTAATGAGAAAACTGAATTTGGATAAGAATAATCTGTTTTAGCAGTGGATGCTATCCTATCATAGTTGCAAAAGACAGAGGAGGGGTTAATTCCTTTATTTATTGTTTCCGTTTTCTTTTGCTGCTTACCTTCCCAAATAGAGCAATGGAAAATAGCTTTGAACTTACCTGCTGAATTAGTTTGCCTGGGTCGTGTGACAAAGTGCCACAAACTAGGTGGCTTAAATGACAGAAATGTTCTGTCTTAGAGCTCTGGACACTAGAAATCTGAGCTGAAGGTGTTAGAAGGCTGCATCCTTCCGAGGGCTGTGAGGGAGAATCTGTTCCATGCCACTCTCCTAGCTTCTAGGGGTCTATTGAAAAATATCCTATCGCCCTTAACATGTAGATTCCTGCCTTTATCTTCACATGGCATTCTTCTCTCTCTGTTCATGACTATCTCCAAATTTCCCCTTTTTATATGGAAAACAGTCATATTGAGTTAGAGCCCACTCTAATGACCTCATTTTGTCTGATTACCTCTATCTCCAAAGAAGGTAATATTCTGACATACTTGGGGTTAGGGAACACAATTCAACCCCTAGCACTTGCCAAGGCTGGCTGATTTGTAGGCACAGTCATCTGGAGGACTGTGTGCAGAGGGCCTCTCTCACTCTGCCTGTGATACGCAGCTTAGAGGATGGTACTTGATTAGAAATGTCTATCACAAAGCATGTGGAGCTGTTTGATGTATGTGATGTTATTGCCTCCCGAGCCCTAATGAAAAGTGATAATGAGAGTATTAATGTGGAAAGTTAATCAAACCTACATAATTTATTTTCATCTATATGAAGCGGTGACCATTAATATACAACAAATATGAGCTTATATCCTTGATTCCAGGACTGTATGACAGAGATATAAAATCCTATATAATAAAAGGGTGGTAAGCAAATTGACTGAATGGAGGAACCACCAGTCGCTATGATACACACTGACCACCAGGGGGCAGACGCTCAATGCAGGAACTGCCCCCTGCTGGTCAGTGCACTCCCACAGGGGGAATGCTGCTCAGCCACAAGTTGGACTGATGGTTGGTGAGTGCAGCGGCCCACCTCCGTGGCAATGGTAAGGATGTCCAATTGTGGCTTAGGCCCGCTCCAGACATCCCTCGAGGCCTCCTAGACTGCAAAAGGGTGCAGGCCAGGCTGAGGGACAACCCCCCGCCAATGCACAAATCTCATGCACCGGATCTCTAGTCAGGTCTATGAAGGAGAAAGAAAGATGGGCTTTGCAGAGAGATACACTTGTGAATCCTCTGCTATTTACTAGTTCTAAGACGATTGGAAAAATATTTTACCTCTAAGAACCTCACCTGTAAATGGATAGTACTATGAGTTAGCTGAGTCAATGACACACCCAGTGAAGCTGTTTATGTGATAATCAATGTTTAGAAATGATTAAACTGCCCATGCCATTCCACAAAAATATCTTCAATTTCAAAAGTGTAGGTGTTGCACACTTCTTTTATTGTATGCATTACACTCTGTACTTACTGTTTCCATTTATCTCTGTCCACTTCATTAGAAAACACATACACATAATTCAATACATAACCCATAAAAGGAGCTCAAAAATTATAGGTGCTAACTAAATGAGTTTTATATTTGAAATAATAATGTCACTATGCCGTGAAACAGGCAAAACAATGATAATAACAGAGCTCTTAAAAGAGGCACAGCTCACAGAATATATTGAAGTTTAATTTTTTAAAAAAGTCTGTTGCAATGGCAACTTCTTAGTGCAGAAGGCTAAGAGGGCAGCCGGAAGTAAAAGAAAAGTCAGCAGGATAAATGACGCACAAAGGGTGAAACTGGCACAGAATAAATGAGAGCTGGCTTGACAGAGAGCTGATCCGACAAAGAATGATGGCTCTGCCTGAAGAAATGGCCACAGAGCTGTTCTGAGTGGGGCCAGGGCAACTGCGAAGGCAGCTCCAGAAAAACCAAGTACACACTTCCCATAACCGAACGCACTGGGGGACATTTTCCCTCCACATTTTCTTGCAGTCAGATGAACACAACCCAGGTCACCTTCTCACAAAATTACGCAGAAAATGTTCAAATATGTTGAATCTGGGAATGCTTTCCTGTCCCACATCAGAAGAATAAAAGTTCTGATGGCAAAGGTGAGAAAAGGGAAGATTCAGCACAGCCTCATGAACCAAGAGAATCTGGGATTGGCAGAGTCCCAACTCTCCATCACTCAAGCCCTGGTAGATCATTTCTTTACTGAAATCTTTGGATAATGCCACTGATTTATGACACACCCCCTCTACCAAATGTGGAGAAAAATGGGACTCTCAAGTGTCTGATAGGGGAATTCAGTCAAAGCGTTTCTTCACCCTTCCTTAATTTCCCTTGTGTTTTTTAACAGGTCAGAGCCAGTGACATTGTGTGTGTTTAGAGCTGAGACTTCTGCTGAAGGTCAGGTTTTTAATTTTGCAGTGTTCAGCCTGACCGCTTCACCGAGTAAACTCTGACTAAATACAGTGCATGTTGTTACTGTTGAAAATATATTGATCATAGATATATAATGCAGAAAATCCCCGTGTAAAGTTCTCTATAGCTTGAAGTGTTGAAACCGTAGCTCAGTTTATCAAAAACACAGCTGCCTTCCTTGGGGTTTCAGAAGGCTCATAACTATTTTTTTCTTTATGAACTTGTGAGAACACCCCGAGGAAAACAGCTGCGTTATTGCAGAGATGAAGAAATCTCAGATGAGTGTGAAGTATTGTAATTTAAATAAGAGCACCATTTTCAGGCCTTTTCATTTTGAGATCATTTCATTATTGTATTTTTCCCTAAATAAGTTATCCAGGAAAATAAGAGAGCAACTACTCTAGGGAATACAGGCACTATAGCAAGCAAATTAAGAGGTCTAATTGAGAATATCAAATGGTGTATTACATGATTAGTAGAAATGTAATACCAGTATTTACATATATAAAATATTTACCGCATTTACTTTGTTTCACTTAAATATGAGGCCAAAACCAAGTGAAAAGTAACACATTTTATTGATTTTCTTTATTTTCTTCAAATGTGATACCTATTCCAAGCCACTCATGCCACTCAGCATAAATGTTACCTTTTGTCTTATATTGCAGTTTATAAACCATATACCAATTTTACAAACAAATATAAACATAATCATGTTCACAAAACCAACCATACTATAAGAAAGATGCTTTTATGTTTGAAAAATTATAAGAGATTTTATCTCAAATTGAGTTGTCTACTGAACATCACTTATTCAAACCATACCAAAAAAATTTGTTGATCTAACTGCTCATGTCTAACAAGAGTGCTCTGTAAAGATATATATATATATATATATATTCTTTTGATTAAAAATTTAAGTGCTAGTACTTATACCTTGAATCTTAGTATGTTAATTTATTCCCTCAAATGTTTATTTAATAGATCTTTGGTGTGGAAATGATAGAAACTCAGTTCAAACTGATTCAAGTTTTTAAAATGTGTTTTTCATGTAGCTGAAAACTTATGCACAGATATGGCTTGAGAAAATTTGAATTTAGGTATTAAAAATTATAATAAAATCACTCCCTGATTCTCTCCCTCGGTCCTCAGCCCCTTCCCACACAACCATTCTCACTTGCTTTCAGTTTTTTTTGTTTTTACCTTGAACTCTTTTCTCCTCTGTAAATAATTTCTTCCAAGTGACTATGGAGGGAAAATTCATAATAAATCTCTACATACACTTTTTAAAAAATATATATTTTATTGATTTTTTACAGAGAGGAACGGAGAGAGATAGAGAGTTAGAAACATTGATGAGAGAGAAACATGGATTAGCTGCCTCCTGCACACCTTCTATTGGGGATGTGCCCGCAACCAAGGTGCATGCCTTTGACTGGAATCGAACCTGGGACCTTTCAGTCCACAGGCCAATGCTCTATCCACTGAGCCAAACCAGTCCGGGATCTATCTACATACACTTTTTTTATCATAAAAAAACAACCTACAACTTTCACAATTTCTGTAAGTTAAATCTCAAATATCTGACAGGATTTTACTTGACTTTGCTTGGGGTGGATACCAGCTCCACACAGATTACCATGCCCAGGGAGCTTCTGCTTGTTTAGGCCCCTACATGTGTCTTCACCTTTCAATCTAGACTAATCTACACTAATAAAAGAGAAACATGCAAATTGGTGTCAGTCTGCTATACCCCAAGCCATCCCCACCAGCCAATCAGAGTGACTATATGCAAATTAACTCAACCAAAATGGCTGCCAGCAGCCACAGAGCTGGAGCAAGCAGGAAACTTGATTGCCCTGGTGATGGAAGAAGCCAAGATTCCCACCTGCCTTGGCTGGCTGTGTCCTCTGCTCAAGACAACAAAGTTTTAATTATAGAAGATAAATAAATCCCAGATACCTGCTTCCAGCAAGCCTCACTGGGAACTTGGGTGGCTGAGGGCCATGGCCCCTCACCAGGATGGCCATACCCTCATGGGGTGAGGGTTGTTCCCACTGGAGGGCTTGGGCCAGCCTGCAAACAGCCATCAGCCCCTCACCCAGGCTGGCCAAGCACCCCAGGGGGACCACCACCCTAAAGGGGATGTGGCCTGCCTACAAACAGCCAGGAGTCCCAGACTGCAAGAGGGCACAGGCTGGGCTGAGGGACCTCCCTGAGTGCACAAATTTTTGTGCACCGGGCCTCTAGAGTGTGTGTGTGTGTGTGTGTGTGTGTGTGTGTGTGTGTGTGTGTGTATATATATATATATATATATATATATATATATAGAGAGAGAGAGAGAGAGAGAGAGAGAGAGAGAGAGAGAGAAAAGGTTGTGTGGTTCATCATATATTTGTTTGATGGAGGCATTTTTAGCTCTCCAAGCAATCATGAAGTAAGTGATTTACTTCACAGGCACTTAATGTTTTATTATCAATTATTTACATTTACACAAATATAACCTTATTAAAGCCAATATAAAACATGAGTTTTCATTGGAAGATATCCTATTGTTTAAAATGCAGAGGCCTAGCACTAGCTGTTTTGGCTCAGTGGATAAAGCATCAGCTTGCAGACTGAACTGCCCCAGGTACAATCTGGATCAAGGACACATGCCTGGGTTGCAGGCCTGATCCCCAATAGGGGGTGTGCAGGAGGCAGCCCATCAATGATTCACTCTCATCATTGGTGTTGCTATCTCTCTCTCTCTTCTCCCTTCCTCTCTGAAATCAATAAAAAAGTTTTTTAAATAAATAAATAAATAAAATGTAGAGGTCTCCATTTTATCATCATCATTTTTATCATAACCTAGTTTACCTGGCACTAGACAATATGCATTATTCCATTTAATCCTGACAATAATTCCACATTGTAAGTGTATTATTTTCTGTTTACAGATTTTAAGAAAAACAAAACTACAGTTCAGAGATTAGGTAAACAATTGCATAGATGAAATTTTCATACATAAAAAAAAAAAATCACCCTCCTACTCCAAAAAAAATAACAAACCAAACAAGTGACCAAAGAAACAAATGAGAAACTTCCCAGAGATATTCTTAGCAACTTTTAAATCCAATAAATTTAAAAAGCACTTATATGTTTAACTACATCTGTTTCTGATATTGTGGAAACTTCATTCAGCTTCCTGAATGCCTTTATCCAAATTGTTTTCCATTATGTCCTATACTCCACTTTCTATTTCATAAAGCTCTCCTCTAAAACTACAGATAAAGAAAAGCCCTTATACTGGAGCCCAAAATACTAGTCAAATGTTTACCGGTCTTAGGATTTCTGTAAAAACATGGTCCAAAAATCACTGGTCACCACAGTTTATATTAGCTCTTCCTTATATCCCATATACTTCAGTTTGTACATGCATTTTTATTTTATCTCTTGTCGGTAAATGTCCTTAGTAAGTGGAATTTCATATTTTTTCCAATGTTACCAAAACTGTCTGGGAAGACATAATAGCAACATCTTTTGTAAGATCTGGGTCCTCCTTACCATGTCCACCTGGGTGTAGGCCAAACTGAAACCTTCACTGATTTGTTTGCAATTGCCCAGCTTAGAACATCCTCTTCTTCACTGCCATATTTGCTGGTCATTTAAAGTCCAGTGCTAATGTCACTAGGCTTTGTGAATAGACTAGAGGCTCCATGCGCAAATTCGTGCATGGGTGGGGTCCCTCAGCCTGGCCGGCGACTGGGGCCAACCAGGGCCGTCTCACCTAGTGCCGATCAGGACTGATTGGGACAGCTGGCCAGGGGAGGGAGCACCTGCTCCCTGGTCGACCAGTCATTCAGTCGCTCGGTCACTTAGGCTTTTATATATATAGATAAAGAGTGACACATGAGGGGATCAGAGAAGGGGGAGCATTTGTATGGGACATATGCCCTTCATCTTCTGGATCTCTGAACACTTGAAAGAATCTTTCTTATGGCATGTATAACTTTTTACTTGTATTATTATTAATTTATCGCTTATCTCCTTTGCTCTCTGAAAGACCTATTGCTGAGACATAAAATTCTGGGTACAGATGGGGTGGTTCGTTCAATTGGGATGGATTAAGACTTTGAGGACTGACTCAGCATGTGAACTTCTCCCAACCCAGCTTCCCTTGCAGAACAAGTATCATGTGACTGCATTTTGAACAATTGTCACATGAGTACAAATGAGATGTGAGATTTCTGAGTCATGGACTTAAAACAAAGTCTATCCTCTCTCCTTTCTCTTTCCTCCGTATAATGGCTGGAATCCAGATAGGCACTGACTAAGGATGAGCAGCATTATGAAGGAACTTGGGCTTCTGAGGACTATATGACAACAGGGCTTCCATATCAACCTGGATTTCAGGGGGAAAATAAATTAATTTTTATCTTACTTAAATCACTGTTAATTTTGTCTTTCTTATAGTACCCAGACTTACATAGTAGTCTTTTCCTAAACCATAGCCTGGGATTATATGCATTTGGGCAAAGGGATGCTTTTGGGGCTTCCATTGACACCAATGTCTTTCTTGTGACATTGTCACCTTGCAACTTGGAGAAAAATGGCCTCTTTATCCTCAAACAGTTTCAGAAGGAGTAAATTTTCTTAGCATACATATTTGATATTACATTACAAAAAGCCATTTAGAAAATAAATAGTGACCTTTGTGCTATAATTCTTTTGGTCTGAAGCTATTAAGAATTCATTTATGATCAGAGCATATCCACTAAGTAGGGGAGAGCCACTAATGAATAGAAAGCTGAATTCACAAGCTGTGAAGATTGCATTTGGGTGGATAACCACAGCTGTGATATTTAGGTGTTATTTTGTAATTACATCTAACTTCTTCAAGAGGAAAGTAATTTTAAACACTCACTCTGTTCCATTTCTCAAGTCTTTTTTCTCATCATGCATACCTACATCCATGATTTCAATCCATTCACTCATCATGTCATAGCTGATGGGAGCTTGGGATGTCCATCCTCAGATGTGTAAGAGGAAGGGATACAATCAAGTATCAGTTTAACCCTACAGTGACAGGATAGAAAGAAAACATTTTCTCCTCTCCTCATGGCAAAGCTCTTCGCCATGAGGACATGAAACTGCTCTTGAAGGAAGCCAAGCTCATTGAACATAAACCAAGAATGCTTCTGATCATTAACCATGTCCATGCCACCACTGGAACACACTCAGGGTAGATGAGTCATGCCTTCAGTAATTTGGGTGGTATGAAGGAATATGGAGTGGTTCTCCCACAGTCCTGTAAACAAACTTTGCTCCTCCCATCTATTAACATGGAACTTCTATTACATTTGGTTAGCCATCTCCCTTATCCTTTACCTAAATATTACTCCACATTTAAGAAAGCCTTGAGCAAGTGACCCTATGCCAGGAGTATAGTGATAATTAAACCTCACATTTTTTGAGCAGTTTCAGTGTGCCAGTCAGTTGACACACATAATTTCCACTGATCCTAAGAATGACCTTCTGAGCCCTAACCGGTTTGGCTCAGTGGATAGAGCATTGGCCTGGGGACTGAAGGGTCTCAGGTTCGATTCCGGTCAAGGGTATGTACCTGGGTTGCGGGCACATCCCCAGCGGGGGGTGTGCAAGAGGCAGCTGATCGATGTTTCTTTCCCATCAATGTTTCTAACTTCTCTGTCTCTCTCCCTTCCTCTCTGTAAAAAATCAATAAAATATATTTTAAAAAACAAAAGAATGACCTTCTGAGATGGACATTATTTTCCTAGTTAACAAGGGAGGATCTGAGGCTCAGAGAAGTTAAGAAAATTTCCCAAAGGCATGAAACTAACTACATTTGACCTAAATAGTCTGGCACTGGTGAATACACTCTTAAACACTACATTGTTTAGTGGAGTACATTCATTTATTATTATTTAACCAACCAGAGGCCCGATGCACGGACTCGGGCACTGATGGGGTCCCTTGGCCAGGCCTCTGCCCTCTCATAATCTGGGACCCTTGGGAGATGTTGGAAAGCCAATTTCAGCCCAATCCCCACAGGCCAGGCCGAGGGACTCCACCGATACACAAATCCATGCACCAGGCCATTAGTATGTATATAAAATCTTTGGTTAATCTCTTCCCATCCTCCCTCCATCCCCTTTCCCGCTTTGATTCATCAGTCTGTTCCATGTTTCCATGCCTGTGGTTTCCACTCCTGTGTTGAGCATCTGCCCCCTGGTGGTCAGTGCACATCATAGCTACTGGCCAGCCAGCTGGTCAGACCGTCTCTTAGGCTTTTATATGTATAGATTTTAATAGAGGATCTGTATAGGGTGGGGCAAAAGTTGGCATACAGTTATTCATATGAAAAATAATGCAATAATTAATAAATAATGATACAAGAATAAACTCTGTTTCACATACTCAAAACTAATTTGCCCCACCTTGTATGTGCTTAGCACTCTACTGAGCACTTTTACATATTCACTCATTTAATTATGGTAGTAATTTTAACTATGACTTTCCCTATTTACAAACAAGGAAAACTGAGGCACGGAGGAGTTAAGTCACATTTCCTATGTAGGAAGTAAAGGGTGGCTGTGTTTTGAGCCCAGTTTGAAAGAGAAAGTATGACACACATGAGACATGAGGCCTCCATAAGCACGGCTCCCAATGTGATGATGAGCCACTATAATGCAAAAGGAGGAAATACACATGCACCAGAATAATGTGGAGTCTCCAAGTAAAGAGGACAAGGAGAGTGCTGATGGATGAGGGCACAGTTTGTGGCATTTGGGAACCTGATTATATTTTATTGTGGTGTTTTGTTTGTTTTTTAAGGGAATAAAACAATAGTATTTGAGCACTTACTGTTTGCCAGAACTTTTTTGTGTGTGTGTGCTTTCTTCACTTGTGAGATAAAAATTGGGAACCATCTTCATTTTACAGAGGCTTAGAGAGGACTAACAACCTTATCTAAGCTCATTTACCTACTTGGTGGTGGAGTGGGGCTGGAAGTTACCTGTTGGATTTGATAGGCCTGCTTATGCCACTGTGCTATACTATCTTATTATGATGGAAGAGGTCTCTTTCTGAGAAATAACTGATGACTGGAGCAAATCTGTGTCTGGTTTGAATGACCTCAAATTAACTTTCTGCTAAGTAACTAACATCCTCAACGATATATAGGCAATTGTCATATACCCTGGCCATCCCAATATCCTGCTCACTTCTCCTGCCTAGATCTTTGGCTTATCACCTGTGTGTAGCAGGTTTGATATCTTAATTCTTGCCCACCGTGGGTGGACAATGCACTTAGCCTTAACCTTGCATAGCCAGAAACCAATTCTCACCTCTGTCTCCCCATCTGATCTTGACCAAATTCCCAAAATCTGGTCAAGGCAAGACCAACCATAACCTCCTCGCCCATGTCATATCACCTTTTGATTTAACCTCACCAACCTAAGACAGACTTTATCTTTTAGGGAGAGTATAAAATGATTTTTCTGAGTTTGTTACTACCAACCTAGGAATTGAAATAGAAGTAGTTTGGCAGAATGGAAAAAGCATAGACTGATATTTGTCAAGCTATTCCAAAACCTCAGAAAGAAAGAAAAAAGGCTGACACTAACCCTGCCAATTTTAAAGAAGAATAAAGAGGTCAAATAAATGCTCTATAAGATATAAAAATTACAAAAATGGCAGAGAAGCGAGAGCAGGCCTAGGCCCAAACTATATATATATATATATATATATATATATATATATATATATATATATATATTTTACATAGTCGGGGGATGGCTAATAATAGATAGGTTGGATACCTACATCATACATAAAAATAAAATCCAAATTGACCAACATCCTAAAGGTAAAAAAATAAAGCTTTAAAAATTTTATGAAAAACATAATATATCATTTTTATAATGTTGAAATAAGAAAAATATATCTCAAGTTATACACTAAGAGTGAAAACCCTGAAAAAGGAAATTAAAAATCTGACCACATTGAAGTTCTTTGGGTGGGGAGCACACAATGCAATATACAGATGTTGTATTATAGAATTGCATGCTTGAAACTTATATGTTATTATTAACGAGTCACCCCAATACTCTTTATAAAATATTATTTCAACATAGTGAAGAGACAAAGAAAAGACAACTTGGAAAATAATTTGCAGCCCACATAAAAAAATAAAGGATTAATAATTAGAATATACCAAGAATCCTCACAAATCAACATAAAAAATAAATCAATAGTCAAATGAAAATGTGACCAATATTTATGATTTGCCAGGTCACAGAAGACAAAATATGAATGGCCACTTCATAATAAGAAAACTGGCTCAACTTCACTATGACCAAGGAAATAAAAAATGAAATACCACTTCATGCTCATCAGAATGGCAAACATTAAAAAGTCTGAAAATTCTAAGTACTGCATAAATGTGTGAAAATGGGAATAAAAATTAAAATGGCCATTTTGAGAGCAATTTACCACTATCTGTTAACATATGGATGCATATAAACCAAGCACCCTGCAATTTCCTTCCAAGATACACATCCTAGAGGAATGTTTGCAATATGATTAAGGAAACATACATGCAGATCTTCTCTACAGCATTGTGTAAAATTGTGGAGAAAAATTAGGAACATAAATGTCTATGACTAGGAGAATGGATAAACTGTACTATATTCACACAACAAAATAAAAATACAAAACAGCAAGATAAATAAATCACAGCTACATGTACCAACTGGAGTTAATTTTGAAAAAGATATTGAATGAAAATGTAAATTGAAGTACACTAAATTTCTGTTTTTTGATTAAAGATGAACAAAACAATATACTGTTTTTTTTAAAATATATGTATACATTTAAAACAGTAAGACCTGAATGGAAAGGTATATTTAACTTCAGGATAGTAGTTGTTTCTGTGGAGAGGACAAACAAGAATGGGGTCTGGGAAAGGTTATCTGTGGCTTTATATCTCTAGGTATTTATTTTATAAAAAGAAGCAAAGATAGAATATGATAACATTTCCTAGATAAGGGTTGCTGATATTGATAAACAATCTATAATAATAAAAGCATAATATGCTAATTAGACCAGATGTCTTTCCAGATGACCTTCTGGACGAAGCCTGGGCTGTGAGGGAAGCCCAGGTCCCAGGTGCCTGCCTGAGGCCAGAGGGAAGCCTGGGTCCTAGGTGCCAGAGGGAAGCCAGCGCTGGCAGCTAGGGGAAGGAAGGCCTACTCTTGCATGAATTTCATGCATTGGGCCTCTAGTATACACATAGTTATATGGGCTATTCTCTGGACAGCTTTGCAGCAGCAAGTCCTGGGTTGGAACATTGCCTCTACTTCTTTCTGTCTGTATACCACAAGTAAGTGATTCACCAGAATGACTCCAGTTTCTTCTTCATTAATAATATATACTTCCAAGGGTTGTTCAAAAGATGAAATTAAAAATATATATAGCATAAAATATACATAGCATGTTAGCATAATATCTGGCACAGACTAGACATCAATAAAGTCCTACTATTTTTATTTCTTCAATGAATATCTACATGTTTTCTATTGCCAAGCTTATAAAAATAAATTATTTAAGGTCAATATAACATTTTGTCAATAGCTTTAACATCCAGTGCAATAGATTTGAGTAGTGTTCTTTTGACAATTTATAGATATGATTTTAAAATGACTTTAAGCAGTTCTCATCTGGAAAATCCTTTTAAAGGTATCTTAAGGCAGTGATGGCCAAGAGAACTTCCTGTGATGATAGAAATGTTTCCTGTGTTGCCCAATAGCCACATATGGGCTATTAAGCACTTGAAATGTGACTAATGAGATAGGAAAACTGAATTTCTAATCTTTTAAATTTTTCATTAATTGAAATTTTAACAGCCACATGTGGCTAGCGACTGTCATAGAATAGTGTAGGTCTAAAAACAACAAGATGCATTTTTCAACAAGGACTGATTGGGAAACTATTATGTGTAGAGCATTGTGTTGGACCCTGTAGGAGAAATATGAGGCAGTTTTGTCCTGGAAATTATAATCTGTGAAAGAAAACTAGACATACAAGTCAGCTAAAGGACAAGAGGCAGCCATGACTGAACTACAATGAATGAAAACCAAGGGTATATGGCAAATTTCATTAGCTCATCCTAGACAGGAGGGCTAATAATGAAGGAAGGCTATGTGGCTACGGCAGGCTGTAAGCAGGTCTTAAGAGATAAATGCAAATTGTAGCAGGGGACAGTAGTGGGAGGACCCTACTGGCACCCAGCATAGCAGAGGCTGGAGTGACTGAGCTCATGGAGCTGTGCCTGGTTAGGACGATGCACCTGTTGGCCTTAATATGACTTTCTATGGCCCGTCCACATCTCCAGCCTATTGCTTTCTACTGCCTTCCCTGCACCTCCCGTTCAGCAGCTATGAGCTACCTTTAGTTCACCTGCACGTTCTCACCTGTATGCACAGACCGATGCTGCCCCTTCTGCTCGGATGTCCCTCTTTCATGGCATCGCTAGGGTAACCTTTACTAATTTTTTAAGACTCAGCTTAGGCATTGCTTTCTCTAAGAAGCCTCTCCAAAACTCCCACTTCCATCCAGGGCATTTGTGTTTCTAAAAGACCCCACGCACATTTCTGGCCCTGATCTTATTATATACTCTTATAGCTAAGTCTCTCCTTTCTAATTGATCAACACCCCCTTGGAGGCAAGAACTATATCACACTCATTTTTTTATCCCCAGCTAATTATATTTTGCATGAATAGATTAATGGCTTTGTTATATAAGTAATGAAGATCCCCCAATGATTTTTAATATGGATGTTGCACAATCTTTTCAGTAGCATAATTTGTTAATAATATACAATGTGAATATATATGCTTAAAACAGAGCATCACTTTTTGGAATCAATGATGACAATGTAATTGATATCTTTAAAAATATTAATATGCATTTCTATTTCTGGTTATTTGTATGACCTTCTCTGGCATGACATTCTCCTAGATAATCCATCTAGCATGCTCTCTAGCTTCTGTCAAATATTGTTCAAATGTCACTTTTTAAGCAAATCCCAGCCTCCATTTCACACTTATTAGTATCCTTTCTTGCTTTATTTTATTTTCCTTCATACCACATATCATCACCTCATATTTATTTGCCTTATTTATTTTGGTTTCTTATCTATCACCTCCCACTAGAATGACAAATTCTTTGGAAGCAGGAATTTAGTCTGTTTCCTTTACAACATCCTTAGAACCTAGAACAGTATCTGATACATAGCATGTGTGTTTGTGTGTGTGTGTGTGTGTGTGTGTGTGTGTGTGTTTTCAGGGGGATATGTATTTGAATTTTTACATTTGAGTTGTTCTAATAGTCAAAATAAGATTTGACAGTAAGATAATAAACTTTGAATCCAGGTTTTGTTGGGAAATATTTATCTAAAATGTTAAAGTTGTTTTTTTACATATCAAGAACCCAACCTAAAAATTCAGACCTTGCAGTGTCTTCCATTGTGTATCTAAGATGCACTTCTCCTATGATGAACAGGACAGAGCCTTGTTTCCTGCCTAGAAGGAGGATGTGCTATGGAGCTAAGGCAAGTCCAGCCAGCCTTTTTACAGTTCCTGGGGACTGAGGCAGCTGTGTGGCAGGAGGATCCAATCTCCTATCTGCAGACTTGGACTCAAAGATAAGGAAGAATTTTAGGTAAATGGATGAAAAATTCAAGGACAAAGAACTCTATAAAAGGGTTATTAGATCATCACTGCACCAGCTGGGTAAAAAGGGATAAGGTGAGGTGGTAACATCAAAGATAATTAATAACCCCAACATGATAATCAGAGGAATGGCCAGTGCGTAACTTTCCTGAGCCCCTTTTGGTTCTGGTGTAGTGTCAACAGGACCTAGAATTTCCTGACCATTCATGAGAGATGATTGCAAGAGGTTGAGCTGAAAAACAATAGGACTCACTGATGATGCCGGGAGAGGGAAGTCCCATATGAGGATTAAACCAGGGATGGAAAGGGAACATAGCTGATACTGAAAGGGATCACAAAGAACCAGGAGAGGCCAAGTTGTTGTGGAGGCTCTTGAACCTAACAGGGCAAGATCAAACACATTATAAATTATGCAGGCCATGAAGGCTGGGAGGGACCAGGTAGAGAAGGATGTTGCTCTGAGAGCAGAGGAGCCACAGGATTCAACTTGAACCTCAGGACCCTGTCACTCTGCTCTACTGATATCATGTAAGCCATTTCTGATGGCGACTAGAGAGCAAATTTTATAAATTGGGAGACTTAGCATTTTATCTGTAAGTTGAGAAACCTAAAGGGATAGCCTCAATTATTATCAGACTCAGGTTAGCAAGCTGATCTATCCCACAACTTCACAAGAGGGTAGGCATAACAAAAACAGATCAGTTATACGTGCTATAGTGAAAATGCATCTTCTTTGCATGTCTGAGTAGTCTGTGATCCAACAAAAGAGCCATTACCCTTGGCCAGCGCTCCCTGAAGGATAAATGGATGCTAGTGGGCAAAAGGCAGAGAATTTCCACAAAGTCCAGTTCCTTGGGTCCCTGGCACACCCCATAGGTATACCAGCATGTTGTGAAATAGCTGTTCTGCTTCATGCTAATACAGCATAAAAGTATCCTGAGACAGTTTTCTTGGAGTAGGTTAGAAAAACACACTGTAATTCACATTTATATTCTACTAGTGGCCCATTGCAGGAACATTCCTGCAAGAATAGGGCTTCCTGAGCCAGAGTGAAGCAGAGAAGGGAGTGAAGCCTGCCTCGGCTCCCTTCTCTGCCACCTCGGCTCCATCCCTCCCAACTCTCTCCCTTTCCTTCTCCACTGCTTGGCTCCCTTCTGCAGTACTTGGCTTCCTTCTACGCTGTCTTTAGTCTTCACTCGCCTGTGTATGCAAATTAACCACCATATTTGATGGGTTAATTCGCATATAGTACTCTAATTGGCTAGTGGGCGTGGCTTGGCTGGTGGGCGTGGCTTGGGTGTAATGGAGTGAGGGTTAATTTGCATATTGTGCTTTTATTAGATTAGATTAGATTATAAAGTTCACCAGCAGCTTCACCAAATAGGATTTTATTTCATCCTTAAGAAATAGCCTGTGGTTGGACCAGCCCCATTCAACAGATAACAAAGCTGAGCCACAAGTTCTTCCCTTCTAGGGCTCTGTGTCTGGATATCAGACTTCACAGAATCCCCAGACTATCCCCCACTGGGGAAGTTACTGGCTGTTCTCATTTCAGAAAACGGGGAGTTTCTCACAACCCTTACAAAGAATCTTTTTCCAGTCACGGATCTGGGACTGTCTGCCTCGATCCTGCTGAGCCCAGTCAAATGGGCAGGTATCAGCGTGCTCCTCGCGAGCAGGTGCAGTCAAATGAATGGCAGCACTCTCTGCCGCTTAATGAGTGGCCCCACGCTGCCACAGCTCCACATTCTGGTTTGAATTTTTAATTCCATCTCATAAAACAGGGCCATAAATCATCCCACGCTCCATTTCGAGTTGCATTTTCCAAAACCATCTCTGCAGTAATTAAGGAGAATCTACACAGGCCTCTAAATCAGGCCTCCAAGAAATGTAAGAACAATGGAAAGCCTGCGGCTCGCTTCTATCTCTTGCATCAATTCATTCTGGCTACGACAAACTCTCATCCCCCTACCTTCATTCCAAAACTATTTATGAGCCATTTGTGAACCTCTAGCCACTGAGAAATATAATGCTGCATGACAAAAATGAGTTACAGGAAAGTGTACAAAGTCTTGCTTTAATATAATCCATCCAGACCCAGGTCCACAGATTAATAACCCAAACCTGACTCTGATATGAGATTCAGTTCAAATGCAACATTCTGAAATCTTGTGGCTGCGCCCAGAGACCTTGCAACATAACCTAATTCACCTATTGCCTACATTTCCAAAATCAAATAAATACATAAATAACAAGTAACTCCAAAAGAGGTTCCCTCAGCTCCAGGGAGCACTTTTATAGCATATACAAAGCAAACCAATTTAAATGTTTCCCAAACATGCAGGTGCTAAATACTCGTGCTTGGCAAGAATAATTATTTACTGTGTTCCTTGGATCTTCTATTTTGCTGAATTTAATTTGTTGTCAATACTTTGAGGGAGTAAACATATAAAAGTGCACCAAAACAGTAGAAAAACTGTGACAATAAATGAGAGCTTTACCACAGAGCTTGTTATGAATATTGTTTAGGTAGCATAACATTGAAAAATAGCAAGAGAGTATCTCTCCTGATTGTCTCCTGCCCCCTCTGCCATTGGTAGAAAAATGTGAACCTGAAACAATTGGGTATAGAATGAGGCCGTGAATTACACTAGCGTCAAGGTCAATGGCATCCTTGAGAAAGGAAGTGATTTGTGACTTCTTCATGGTTTCTAGTTACCAACAGAGGCTTCAGAATGATGACAAAGATAAGCTTGGCTGGAAGAAGGCTTCATGTAGCGCTGGGGACCCCAGGAGTCATGGGAAGTGGTGGAATCCACGGTGGAGATGGAAATGTTACTTTGAAACAACAGTTGTCAAACCAGGCTGCGCGTTAGAATTTCCAGTGGAATTTTAAACAAATACTAATATTGGACACCAACATAGAACTGATGAAATCAGAATCTAGGCAGGTGGAATCCAGGCTCTGCTCTTGTAAAATGTTGTTCAAATAACCCTAATGCTATATCTGGGTTGAAGGCCACTGAGTTGGTGTTGACTCTCTTGGTCAATTGGGATTGATGAGTGACTGCTCATGGCCCCTTGTTATCTATGAATAGGTGCAAACTTGAAGCCAGAAGGCTTTATTTAGCATGAAGATATGCTTAGTTTAGCATGTATTATGTTTAAAATCAAAACAGTATGTAAAAACAGGGCATTTTACATAAAAACATAGATTACATGAAAAAGCAGTTCCAGACATTCTAGATGGCACTTTCAGCAGGACCTAAGTAATGTCTGTCCTCTTACGAAAAGCAGGTCTTCTCCACTTTGCCACAGTCCATCATTCTCTTTGCATATTATACCAGACCCCCTCTCTCACTAATTTTTTAAAGTGTTTATGTATTTTTAAAGAGAGAGGAAGGGAGAGGGAGAGAGAGAGAGTTAGGAATATTAATTAAAGAGAAACCTTTATTGACTGCCTCCTGCAAGCCCTCCACTGAAGATTGAGCCCACAACCTAGGCATGTGCCCTGACCGGAAATGGAACCACGACTTCCTGGTTCATAGGTCAATGCTCAACCGCTGAGCCACATTGGTGAGGTTATAGCTCCTTTTCTTTATTACCACCAGCATAAACCTGTAGAATTATTAGTAACCATACTCTTAAGATTAACCTTTTTTATATAAATAAGGAAACAAAGGCCTAAAAAATGCAAACTGCTTCTTAGTTCTATTATTTCTTAAGCTCTGTCATAATTTTTTAAATCCTCATTTACCTAAGCCAAACTTGCAGGGAAATTTGTTTTTGCAGATTGGCCTATTAATATTTAATTATGTTTCTCTTTGAATTTTAAAGTAGTAATTAAATTGAACTGTTCAGAAAGAGCATATTAATTCCAATTTTTTTAATAGGAAAGAGAATAAATCTTGCTCAAAACAAAAGCACAGTAAAAAGTGAACATTAATTCAGTGGGTTGAACCTAAGTGTCTTTCACTAAATATCTATTTCAATAATGAAAAATAAATTGAGATAAGAGCTACTATAGAAACATCAAATATATACTAATAAGAAGTGTTTCCATTCTCTAACTTTCTTAGCACCTTGACTGGCATTTCTCAACTTCTGGCTTAATTTACATATGTTTATATTCCTCTAAGATACTACATATTCATCTAGGACAAGATCCTTGCTTTGTACTCTACTGAGGCTACTATAGCAGGAAACACAGAGCTTGGCATATAATTAGTATCCGATAAATATTGGTAAACATCCAATAAGATATACAAAGTGGATCCCAGAAATCAGATGGGCATGTGTCAATGATCATGTTCTCTGCCTATAGTCAGTCCACTGGGAACTTAACAGAAATAAGTTTAAAAGCCTAAGAACGTCCATAAAATGGCATCCAGAGTGAGCACAGTAATGTAAAGATATCTAGAGAATCAAACACAATCCATTCGCTCTCTGCCATTTGTGCATGGCTTCTGTGATGAAATGAAACTCAATCCCATTGAGTGTCTACCCTACTGCAGGCAATGGAACAACTGTTACTGCCCCTACTTCACAGATGAGGTGTTTTGGTCTAGAAGTTAAGTAACTCCCCTCAATGCATGCCGCTGGTTAGTAGCATAGCTCAGTTTCTCAAGTTTCTCCCATCACGTGCGGATCATGTTAAAATGTAGATTTGATTCAGTATATCTGAGTGTGTCCTGAGATTCTGTTTTCCTAAAAGAGCCCCTTGAACTATGAGGACCCTGAAAGCCCAAGTCAGGGGCTGGCTGGGTTCTCTGAAGTTTTCCCAATACAATGAATTGTGTAATCATTGCTCAAAACTACCATGTAGTTCAACTGCCTTTCCCATTTTGCCTTAGAGTTTACAAGATCCTATCACATTATGCAACTTCACCAGCTCCTTCCTTCTATTTTACTCAGTATTCCTTGCTCCTATTCCCAGCTCAGAGAGATGTGGGGTCTAAGTATTCAGTGGAACATTGTTCATTTGCACATTAGAAAAAATATCTGGAGCACTTCTTCTGCTCCAGAAGTGATGTCAGGCTATAGGATGTAGTCATAGCTGAAAAAGTCCAAGAAATAGCCACTCCCTAAACCAACTCAAAGTTGCAACCCAGAGGTGCATAATACTTATAGGAAAAAATAATTTGCTCCATGAATACATTGGACAAAGATTTAATCATGACCACAGGTGCTTGGAGTTCATCTCCCAGAAGGGATATCCTGAGATCAAGGAGTAAAAGTGAGTTAGGTAAAGCAAGAGCTTAAAGGACGTGTGGTGGTTAATATTTAGGTGTCAAATTAACTGGACTACAGGGTTCCCTAATATTTGGTTTGTCTTTGAGGGGGTCTTTGGATCAGATTAACATTTGAATCAGTTGATTGAGTACAGCAGATTGCCCTCTCTATGTGACTGGCCTTATTCAATCCACTGAAGGCCTGAATAGAACTAAGAGGCTGCTCCAAGTAAGAGAGAATTTCTCCTTCCTTGATTCTTTGAGCTGGGCTGTCAGCTTTTTCATGCCTTTAAAATCTTCGGGACTGGTTTTCAGACTGGAATTTAGACCATTGGTCCTCCTGGGTCACCAGCTTGCCAACTGCAGATTGAGAAATTCCTCAGCACCTAGATTCACACGAGCCAACTCCTTACAATAGGGTTTTTGTTTTAGTTTTTTGTTTTACTTACACACACACACACACACACACACACACATTTTGTTCTTCTAGAGAACCCTGAATAATACACTGAAGAAAGGGCAGGGGTCAGGGAGAGCTCAGTGAACTAGAGGAATTTCAGGTGTAATTCAATCCTTCTGGGGTCTAGATAAGTGGGAAAGCTGTGAGGCTGAAGATCGAAGCAAGACAGACCAGGTAGAAGGAGGTAGAGCTTGTCTCGGGTCTCTGTAGCTCACCTCATCCATGTGCTTCTACTTCCCATGCAAAGCAAAGGAAAAAAAACACATCATAAATGATAAGCGAATATCAGAAATAGAAGACAACGATGAACTTTCTAGTTTTATTAATTATTTTTATGAATTTTTCATTCTGGTCGGGAACAAAAGCATAGATTTTGCCTTTATTCATTTACTAAACAAATATTTATTGAGTGCCTAACATGGACCAGGAAGACATCATTGTAGGTATAGAGGAGACACCCATAGAACACATTGCCCATTTATTTATTGTCTTCAAGAATGGCAATGGGGAGAGAAATGCAGACAATAAATAAATGGGCAATGTGTTCTATGTGCTTATTTCTATAAAAAACATAAAGAAGGAAGTGAAGACAGAGAGTGCTGGGATAGGGAGTGAGTACTGTTTCATGGAGGGTATCAGGGACTACATAGCCTGTTTCACCTTCCTCCTCTTTCCAGTCTCCTGCAGAGCTCAACCAGAATCAAAAGACAGGATTCATTTGCTAGGGCTGCTATAACAACATATGCCAAGCTGAGTGCCTTAAATAACGGAACTTTGTTGTCTCATAGTTTTAGAAGCTAGAAGTCCAATATCAAGGTGTTAGCAGGGTTGGTTCCTTTTAAAGGCTAAGAGAGAGAATCCCCTCCATGCCCTCTCCTAGCTTCTGGGGGTTTGCAGACGACTTGGTATCCCTTGACCTGTGGATGCACCATCCTGATCTGTGCCTTCATGTTTACATGGCCTTTCTAAATGTCCCCCTTTCTATAGGGACATCCTTCACTTTGGATTACCATACTGTACTATAGTATGATGATTATGACTACAGTGACCCTATTTCCAAGAAAGACCACATTCTGAGAAAGCGGGGGTTCAAACTACCTCATAGGACTTGGTGGAGGGAGGCACAATTCAAGTCATAACAGGCACTGAAGTTTATGGTGTAATGTACAAAGTCAGCATCCGATGGCACAGAGCTACTTGGAGAAGGGGGGGATTGGCAGTAATATAGGAACCTGAAAGGGGAAATGGAAGATTTCCCCCAGCACAGAGCTAAGGGGCAATCCAGTATTTAGTGGTTTTAAAGATGAGGAAAAACTACAAGGAGACAGAAAAGTAGAAGCTTGTGAGATAGAGAGGAATTTAGGCCCAACCAGCATGGTTCAGTGGTTGAACATCAACCTGTGAACCAGGAGGTGACAGTTTGATTCCAGGTCATGGCACAGGCCCGGGTTCAGGCCTGATCCCCAGTGGGAGATGTGCAGGAGGCAGCTGGTCAATGACCCTCTCTCATCATTTATGTGGGTTTTTTGTATTTTTTTAATTGATTTCAGAGTGGAAGGGAGAAGGAAAGATAGGCAGAAACATCAATGATGAGAGAGAATCATTGATTGGCTGCCTCTGGCACGCCCCCTACGGGGGATGGAGCCTGCAACCCCAGCATGTGCCCTTGACAGGAATCGAACCTGGAACCCTTCAGTCTGCAGGCAGACACTCTATCCACTGAGCCAAAGCAGCTAGGGTCATTTCTGTTTTATCTCTCTCTCCCTTTCCCTTTCTCTCTGGAATCAATATAATATTTAAAAAAAAAGAAGAATCAAAAATGGGATGTCCCCGGAGTGAAGAAAGTATTTCCAGAAGGAGTGATGGCTGTATCAAACACTGCTGATGAGTGAAGGAAGACTATTTTATTTTCAACATTGTTACTTCTTTGAGGGATGGATTCTGAGACACCTGTAAACTATCAGGTTGCCCAGATCACGCTGTAACTACCATTCACCTATCACATAAACCTTTGCCTTGGAATCATTTCTCAGAGACCCACATGGGGTCATCTTGGCTAACCTGAATGCACCTATTGGTGAGTGAGAGCAGCGGAGTCTGCTCCAGCACCATACCGAGCACAGTAAAAGCAGGGGCAGATTGGCTATTAATCTTTTCGCTGCAATTTGGCTCACTGCCACAGTATCTACCAAATGAAAAATAAATGGTTCAGTATTAAGGATTGTCAACTAATATATAATCCCAAAGGGTTAATTCTGCACTAAGCCTACTTGATTTTTTAAAATATTATCAAACCATAAAGAACAAAGATGCATGTTCATGGAGAACTCTTGCTGACCCCAAAGGAAAGAATGCCCCAACCACTTTGCCTCCCACAGGCAAGGAAAAGAGAGGACTCCTTGGAGGGGATCAGCTCTCCTCAGTGCCACAGACTAAAGTGGAGTGACTGATTCTATTGGTGATTAAACTGAATGAATCACCGGGTTGGATACCACCCTTATCAAGGCAGAAGGAGAAATTTACACTAGACTGTCCTGTGTCCTTGTGAGCACAGAGAGAGCGGGGCCAGGCTGGGTGGATAAATGGACTGCATTTTGCCAGTGTGGTATGGGGCACTGGTGGACAGGCCCCAGGCAGCTTAGGGTCACTATTCTGGGAAAACAGCCAAAACTGGAGGGTGTTCAATTGATGCAAAGGGCTGCAAACAGAGTCTGCAGGCAGCCCCAGGGCAAATACAGACGTCATGGCATCGGGTCAGAGAAAGTGTAGAGACAAGAAGGCCACAGGGCACACACGCTATGAGGTCTGGCCCTCTGGAGGTCACCAAGTGGGTGCACGGGCAGGCCAGAGGGCAGGCATCAACAGCAGGAAGCCAACTCAACAGACCCAGGTGTGGAGGTCAAGCACAAGGCCCTCAGGAAATTTCTGAACATCATAAGGGACTGGGATTCTAGAGGACTAAGACTATAGTAAATGGAAACACATGCCCTTGTCAAGGAGATGACCGCTTTCTGGTCTTTTCTATGCCGTGAGTAGTGTCAAATGCCAGTTCCAGATGGTCTCTTCTGAGGCCTGCAGGTGGGAGTGGGCAACTGGCGGCCATCTGAGATGGGGTGTGTACAGCTGAGGAGAGGCAGCAGCTCTCCTGTCTGCTTGTACTGGAGGGAAATTTTCTAACACAACTGCAGGATCGTCTCCCTCTTCTTGCTTGAGGTATTATTATTATTAATGTCATTATTATCATTATTCATTTCTTGAATGTCAACCTTACAATGTAATGTATTTTGTTCTTTCTATTAATTGTCTTCTTGTCTTATTTAACACTCCAAAAGTGAGGCAAATACTCTATCATTTTATAGGCAAGTAACATTGAATCAAAGACTATGAGAAACTTGCCCAAAGTTACACAATTGTTGAAAGGCAGAGACAGGATAAGAGCTCATTTTTGTGTTACTCCAGACCAGGGATAGCTTCATGGGTGTGTGACTTGGGTAGTCACACAAGGCATGCCGGGTTTAATATTCTACTGTCACCATATCAATTTTTAATAATTTTTGGCAATAACCCTCCCCATTTTCATTTTGCATGAATCTTGGAAATTTATGTAACTGATGCTACTCAGCTCCTGCACTATTTACTCTACCTCAATGCCCTCCCACTACAACCTGCTTCCAAGGATTTATAAAGTTGTGGAGATTTGATATTCCAGGATGATTTAAAGTCATTTAATCTATTGTTGATTTTTTTCCTGAAGGAAAATTAGAAAACATACTAATACTAGAGACAGAGGGTAACTGCAGTTTTGCAAAAGCAGTTTGGAAAGTTGAAGGCACTATCAGTGGAAGGAATTATGAATGAAATCCTTTTTTCAGCTTTTTTGAGATACAAAATATTTTTGACAATCAAAAACTTTATCTACTTAAGATGCACAACTAAATACTTTGATATATGTGTATATTATGCAATAAAGATCACAATCAAGTTATTAACATATTTATCACATAACATATATAGTCTCCTTTTGTGTGTACAGTCAGAAAACTGAAGATATCTATCTTTTAGCAAGGTTCAAATATATTATACAGTATTGTTAATTAGAAACACCATGTTCCATGCGGTTCATTAGATCTCCATGATTTATTAACTAAAAGTTTGTTCTCTTTGTCCAATATCTTCCCCTTTTCCCACCCACCATCATTCTGGTCTTGGCTTCTGTGACTTTGATATTTTTAGATTCCACATACAAGGGAATTATGCCACATTATCATTCCCATGTCTGGCTTATTTATAAATGGAATCTTAACCAACAGTTCTTGCCTATAAGGATGTACTAATCTCTACAAATGCTTGAAAATTAAAGGCGTTCAGCCAGTTGCCTAGATACTTTGTCTACGTGACTAGGAAAGAGTCTTAGAGTTTTAACAGGGAAATGAATGCATCCAATAACTCTATCAAAATTGCTACGGTTTCCTCTTTTTTTCTCCTCCATGTTGGACCACCTTGCAGTCCTCCAGGGTAACACCCTCAAGGTCAGAGTCAATTCTTCTCCTGATCAACTCCGGCCCCAAGGAGGAGCATTAATTTCCTGACCTGGGCCACCTTGTCATGCAGACATCCTCTCCTTTCTCCCACACCACTGTTTATCAAAAGGACTTAGATGTAGCTCTCTCTCAAATGAGCTGAAACATGTATATCAAATTAAGCACGAGTTTAGGAGTAGGATTATTTGAGAATAGCAAGCTAACTTTTCAGCTTTTTCATCAAAGTGGTTAAGTGCACAAACTTCAGCAATTTCTGCTTAAACAAAAACATTTATTGTTCAAGAAATAAGCCAGTGGCTGTGGGCATAGCAACAGAGCAAAATAGAGCTTCTTGTATGTAATGCTATGCATCCATGTTCATTTCTTGTTGACATGAGTCCAACAAAACACCTCTCTCTGTCTAAGCTCACTGGAAGTTGGTTGGTGCTCAGCCTTCTCTCACCTACTTATGGTTTCCCAAAATTCTAAAGAGGCATTCCAGTTCTTTCAACACTTCTAACAAAGATTTGATAAGTGCTGAACCAGTTCTTACAGAAAATTAGAATATTCCTCTCTCATGAGTAGGACACTAATCTGGACTAAACAAGGATTAGAGTGAATATGTCTGTAAGTCATGAAGTTATTGATTTTAAATGAAAGTTGACTGTTGTTGAAACCTATTATTGTAGGAAAAATTCCATGTGAAGTATTTTCATTCTACTCCTGTTCTCATACACATAATTAAACAGAAAATAGAGGCAATAATTGAGTTAATTTGTGACATAAACCCATTATCCTGAATAATCCAGCTATAGTAGGGAAAGAGTATTTGAGTTAAGAAATAGTCTCTCTTCTATTATATTCAGCTAATCCTAATTTTATTCCTCTCATTTGCTTTTTTAAAATTTTTTTTTTAATTTAGTCATCTGAATAGACTATTTTTAGATCAGGTTGCACTCCAAAAATTGAGAAGGCAGTTCAGAGAGTTACCATATTTCCCTGTTATTAACGTCTTACATTAGTATGGTGCATTTTTATATTTAACAAACCAATATTGATTCATTATCTTAACTAAAGCTAATGCTTCCTTCAGGTTCCCTAACTTTTTGCTGACTGTCCCTTTTCTATTCCAGGGTCTCATCTAGAATATCGCATTACATTTAACCTCATGTAGGCTGAGGCCCCTCTCGGCTATCACAATTTCTCAACTCTTGTTTGTCATGACCTTTGGAGAGTGCTGGCCAGACATGCTGTAGGATATTCCTTTAGTGATATTTGTCTAATGTATTTCTCATGATTAGACTTGGATTCTGAATTTGGGGAAGGAATACCTCAGAGAAATAGTTCCATTTTCATCATAGCATACCAAGGGGCACCCTATCACATCAATAGGGCTCATTGCTGTTGATCTTGAACCTGACTGAAGTAGTACTTGTTAGGTTTCTCCACTGTGAAGTTATCCTTTTTTTCTCTCCCTTTCCACACACACAACCCGCACTAAAGATGTTGTGATGCCACCTTACTCTTTTAGGGTTGAATTTCTGCATAAATCCTAGAAGATTTTCTTTTCCCAAATTATTTGTTCAGTTATTCTTTGTATTAGCACAGACTTGTGGATCTTTATTTTATACTGTAAGTTATGACCTAATACTACCTTAGTGATTTTTTGCTCAAATTATTCCAGCTTCTGGCCACTGAGAGCTCTTTCAGTTGGCTCCTATGGCCTTCTAACATAGCCACATTGTGTGCACCTGTGTGTGCACACAGGCGTTAGTTCTACAACATGCTTTTAATTTTTCAGGCTCTCCAAGTTGCTTCAAGCTTACCTTGTTTATTTCCTGCCCCAGTCCTAGAATCAATCACTTCTACAAGGAGCCCTAGTTTGTTCTATTGAAGAAGAATATTAAAAACCAACATCTGGGTGTTAGGTATGCTCATTGATAATAGTCTATTCTTTTCTTATGCTTCCTTGGTTGACAGAGCAAAGAAATATGTGTATATATAGTCATCTATAAATATTTCTATATAGAACCATCTGTAACTATATTAGTCATTTGCTTTTGTTGCACTATTCACGAAGAAATAGTGAATAGTGATTTGTATAGCTCCTCCCATCCCAACACTAAGCTTAAGAAAACACTTAAAAATCATGTTTGAAGCAAGCGCCTCCTTGCTGAGATTTATGACAGGTGCTGGTATGACAATACCTGCCCTTGAGGAGCTTCCAGTCCAGTGGGGAATATAGATTTATATGCACATATATGCTATAATTTCAATAAATTGTAGCAATTTGCTAATGTCAGGGGAAATGTACAGACTACTTACAGGGTTTACAGGAAGCCAGGTTGAGGAGAATGATGCTATACATGTGTCTATGAGGCTAAGGAGACTGGTCTTCATTCTGCAGATAAATGAAAATAATTACAATATTTAATGCAAGACTAAGTCTGTATAAACCCAAGTCAAGGACACCATTTCCAGCAGCCTTGATACTAAAGCATCAGAATCTAATGGAAAAGAGACATCAAGACAAAAAAATCAGATAGCCTCGTTTTAGTGTAGTATTGGTGTTCATGCTGTGGAAATGAAGAGAATGATGCTAATGTGTGATAGCAGTTATTTATTTAGCACTTACTGCAGGACAAATTGTATCTCATTTAACTCTAGGAGATAGACATAATGATTAATACCATTTAGCAGATGAGGAACTGAGTCTTAGAAGTTAAATAATGTATATGGAGGCATGCTGCTGGAAGGTGGCTGGTACAACTTTAGACCACATCTGCCTGATTCCTCACCATTACTCGCTTTAATCATCACTTAGTATCAGTAAAGATGGAGTTTTCAATAAGCAAGTCAGTGCTAAAGAAAACAAGGCTGGGCCCTAACTGGTTTGGCTCAGTGGATAGAGCATCAGCCTGCAGACTGAAAGGTCTCGGGTTTGATTCCAGTCAAGGGCATGTACCTTGGTTGCAGGCACATCCCCAGTAGGAAGTGTGCAGGAGGCAGCTGATGGATGTTTCTCTCTCATTTATGTTTCTAACTCTCTATCCCTCTCCCTTCCTCTCAGTAAAAAAAATCAATAAAATATATATATTAAAAAAATGAAAACAATGCTGGGTGCAGGATGGAGGGTGTCAATGGGAGGGGGGAAGGGAGACATCTGTAATACTTTCAACAATAAAGGTAACATTTTAAAAAAGAAAGAAAGAAAACAGGACTTGGCATGGGCCAAGGTTTTACTTTTTATTTCAAAGAAGAAGGAAAAAAGATATTCTGATGGAGGCCTGGTGGCTCTATCTAGGTTAGTGCAAAGACTTCAGAGAACAATAAACAAGACAAAGACAGGAGTTTCTTCCCCCCCAAAATACATTCACCCTAACCAAATGTCTCTGTGAAATGTCTGAGTTAAACCATTCCCATCTTTCAAAATGAGGAGAAATGGGCAGATAAATCAGTTGGGAGTCTGTAGCCCAGTCCTCAGAGGTGATGTGTCCATCTGGTCTCTCCCTCCTCGATTTTCTGGGATTTATTGCAGGGAAGCAGGTCTCATCAGTCACCATGTGTGCCTGCAGTGGAATCTGGGTAAGGTCAACTAAGCCTCCGATGGTCAGAGCTACTGTTCTGTTGTTTTGTCTGGGACAAACCCAGGAAATCTAGAGCAGAGGAGTGAAAAATCAAAGCAACCTCATCCTTCTCAGTGGTATAGGTGATCGGTTCTTCAGAAATATTTGTTATTTGGCTTTTGCTTTGACCTAGAAATGTGTGACATCCTATGAACTCATTCAGAAAGACTGGCATTATTTCTTCTTCAGCTAATTGGGTTATTTGGTGAATGCACAAGGATCGGTTTTAGCTCAATCACTCTGAACAGCCATAAGTAGGAGAAAGAATATAAAACACTCTTAGAGTGCAGACTATAAACCTAGGCACAAGGAATGTATATGCACTAATAAAGGCAGTTTCGGCTGGCTAAGTATGTGCCTCCTTTGTGATTAATAAAAGCAGAAATGTAATCCCTTTGCCTGCCTGGTATACAGCTCCCTATGTAGCATGAAAGCTTATGGGTTTCAAACTTGTTTTATATCTATTTATATACTAGATGCCCAGTGCACAAAATTTGTGCACGAAGTGGGGGTGGGGAGTGGGGGTGGTGGCTCTCAGCCCAACCTGCACCCTTTCCAATCTGGGACCCTTGAGGAATCTCTGACTGTCTGTTTAGGTCCGATCCCATTGGGCCTAAACGGGCAGTCGGACATCCCTTGCACAATCCAGGATTTCTGGCTCCCAACCTCTCACGTGCCGATTGCCCCTAACCACTCCCCTGCCAGCCTGATCAATGCCTAACTGCTCCTGTGCCAGCCTGATTGCCCCTAAGTGCCCTCCCCTGCCAGGATGGTCCCCCCCAACTGTCCTCCCCTGCAGGCCTGGGTTCCCCACAACTGCCCTCCTTTGCAGGCCTGGGTCTCTCACAACTGCCCTCCCCTTCAGGCCTGGGTCCCCCCAACTGCCCTCCTCTGCCAGCCTGGTCCTCCCAAACTGCCTGCCTTTGCTATCCTGGTCCTCTCCAACTGTCCTCCCCTGCAGGCTTGGGTCCCCCTCAACTGTCCTCCTTTGCCACCCTGGTCCCCCCCAATTGCCCTCCTCTGCCAGCCTGGTCCCCCCCCCAACTGCCCTCCCCTGTAGGCCTGGGTCTCTCCCAACTGCCTTTCTTTGCTGGCCATCTTTGACCACATGGGGGCAGTCATCTTGTGATGGTCAATTTGTATATTACTCTTTTATTTTAAGCCCTATTATATTGTCCCTTGCAGAAAATAATTTAAGATGGGTAGAACTCCTATAATTCATCTCTAAAGCCACCATGATAAAGCAGGACTTCTCACCTCATATTCTAATTCTAACCACACAGGGTGGCTGTGTGAATAATGTATGTGTAGGGCTTTGTGTGCTAATCATATACAAATGCTAAGTAATTTAAATTACCACTTGTTTTAAATTAGTATGTTCTTAACCTTAGTATAGTATGGAAAGAGGGACTCTAAGGATTATGGGAAAGTGATGTTCTCCTGATAAATGATGAATGGGGTAACCAGAGAAAGTGGTCAAATTAAATGCTTCCCCATTTAAACATAAACCAAACAATGGAAACCTAATAAAGTTTCCAAACACCTCTTTGGGTAAACTACTTAGAAGTTTGTTTGTGGTGTGTGTTGGTGTGTGTGTGTGTGTGTGTGTGTGTGTGTGTTTTATACATAATGAAATGGACCGTAAAGCAAGTTCAGGGTCAGGAATCCAGATCATCAAGTTCAGGGTCAGAAATGTAGACATACTAGGAAGTTATGCCACAGCTTCTAACCTGACTGGCCCTGACTTAATAAAGCCTCATCATCACATCCTCCCATGCACTCAACTTGCAACTGCCTGCTACAAGAGACAAGGCAATGAGTGGTGGAGAAGAGAGAATCATGGCATTCTGCAAACATTTGGGGAAGAGTGAAGGCCTGCCCCCTAGGATGTAGTCAGACAGAGGGGTGCCCACCAGAATGAAGAGTGAAAAACAGTCTTGATTTATAGACTTGCAATAAACTAATTTGGAAAGTTAAGGAATGTCATCTGAAAAAGCTTTATGTTGCCTCATCTCTCAAGGTAAAATGGGAATTTTAAGAGAGAGGTTTCTGGCAGTTTGCATTGAACTAAATCATAAGGTGTTTCATAATTCTGTGACAGTAGATTGTACAACTGAGCAGCTTTTATTTTCCTCAAACACTTAAAGCATCTAACTCTGCCCTGTGATACATTTATCACTCTGCAGCCAGCATCAAAAACTCAGTGTCCAGCTGGACCCGAGAACCCTACAATAACTGGTATTTGAACTTCTCAGAGAAGAACTCAGGCCAAGCATCTACTTCAGAGTATATGATCTCAATATTCTGGTCTGGGATGTTCTTGTCCAAATTCTCTCTTTCATGTAAACACATTCTGAAATATCAGTTCTCTAAGGAAATGCCAATTGCATCACTAAAATGGCACAGAACTTTACTTGGCTCTCTTACAGTTACATATTTGCTAATGTTCAGGGCCATATGGATTTACTGATAGTGAATGATGTTGATTCATTCCCCAGGTATGCTGGAAAAGAGGACCTGTTACTCTATTCTATTATTCCCCAAACCAAAATCTACTTTTAACTTCCCATTCCTGTCCTTTTATTTACTGCTATAAGAAAGGTCCCACTTTGGAATCAGTCTTAAAGCATTAGAACTGGCTCAAGATTCTTACATTTCTCTTCCCACCCCTGGATGAAGCCATAGGCATTTGAGAATAGAACCCTCCTTTCTACACAGGGGACTATTTCCTATTGTCTGACTTCTTGTTAGGCAAATCCAATGGCTGGCCATTCTAGACCCTTCACTTCATCACATAATTTGCTTTTGCTCTGCCCCTTTTAAGCATAGTAAGTATAGCCACCAGTTGTCATTTGCTCCATATCCAAAGCACTAGGCCAGTGCTTCCCAATCATATGGCTAGCCCAAGCTTTCTGACTCCTAGGATGAGTCAGAGATTTTATAGAATTTTAGACACCAATGAGAGAAACACCCCTTCAACATGTTTAGCAGAAGGAGGAATATATTGACTAGTAGAATCCATAGTTAGGTAGGATTCAGTGGCCAAGATAAGAATGTAGCTGGACCCAGAATCAACTGTGACCTGGTATTTTAAGGCCACCTCTTTCCATCTCTTGTTTCTGATTGCTCTGGGTGTCAAGTTTATTCTCTCTCACAATTTTTCTCCATTTCATAGGGAATATAGCAACACACAGCATCTGAGTTTTATATGTTATGGCTTCTGCCACTAAATAGAATTACTTTCAACCCCATAGACACAAGTTCAGAAATCCTTGTGAAATGATTCATTGGTGTAACCAGATTCCACACCAGTCATGAGTTTTGCTTGGGTAAGGGGAGAGTACCCAGAATAGAAGAGAAATGTTGGAAGACATCTATTGTGGATATCTATTTTTGCCTCACAGCAGAGATAGGATATTAAGGACTCGTACTTTATTCCTAGAAAAAAAATCAGGAATGTCTGATGCAATCAGCCAAGCTTGGAAGGTCATAGATATTTGAAGAATTTCTTCTATTCTCAGGGAAAAAGCCTTCACCTTCTAATACTTGGTTTATAAAACAAAAATCATTACCCTACAGCTAGGATATACACAGTCTTTGAAGTCTGCTACAAGTTGGAAATTACTACTATAGGAAAAACTTCAATTTGGATTTTTAAAATGTTATTTAAAACTTTGTAAATCTCAGGATATTCATATAAAGAAGAAATCTGTAAGAAATTATCTTTGTTCTAACTCTGGATAGGAAAAAGGGAAACACAATAGGGGAAAAAACAAGAAGTATTTTTTTTTGAAATATTGGAGTGTTTCATGGATCTCAAGGTCAGGAGTGTGTGTGTGTGTGTGTGTGTGTGTGTGTGTGTGTGACCTTGAAACATGGAGTTTCTCACTGTAGCTAGGTAGATGGATAAGAGGGAAAATACTGCATAGACAATCTCATGAGTCATCATTATACCTGTTTAATTTAGCCAATATTAATTGGGCACCTTTTTTATGTGCAGGACATTTCAACACTCAGCTTTTCATGCTTGTCAGTCTACGTGATCTATCATAAAACTAAAATGAATTAAATCTTCTAGAATTAAATTTGGTGCACCACTAAAAAATACTGATACATATTAAGTTTGATTTGCAGCTCACTCTGCTATCATGAAACAAAATGGCAAGTAATAAAAATGTTGAATGGGCACATGTCTTCCCACAATTTTAGTAACTATCAATTATATTCAGTAAAAGAAGAGGCCTATAGTTCACAAAAATACGTATTTTTCAATAATACAATTGTCCCCATATAACATGAAGAAAATAAATCAGCTTAGACTACATGGAGGAGAACAGCCCATCCCAGGAGAATATACCTATAAGTCTTCTAATCATAAGATTTAGATAAGCACATCCAATGAGACCAGTCTGCATATTGTTTCATGCACATAGAGCTGAGTTACCTTCCTCCAGGTCTTGGCTTACATTGTTGGCACAGTCTAAAATGTCTTTGATTTCGATCTGCTTATATATGCTCTCTTGTCTCAAAGTCCAATAGAAATTCTACTTCCTCTCAGATGCCCCACTACCCTCAAATTCCCCTGTAAGATTAAAGTACTCCTTTGTTATACTTGCTTAACAAGATGTACACTTTTCGCCTTCTCAGAACCAACCCTGCATCACAGTTTGGCTGTGTGTATATAAGATTGATAGATAGATGATAGGTATACAATAGGTGGATAAATGGGTAGATGCATGGGTGGGTAGATAAATAGATAGATAGATAGATAGATAGATAGATAGATAGATAGATAGGCTTTAGCTGCTGAACTCCTGGAGCATAACTGCTATAATTCTTTTGTATTTTCCACTTAGGTTTTTAATCATGAAATAAATATTTTTGAGTTTTCATATTTACTGTTCTTCATTATGAAGACAGTAAGATAACAGACATATTTTATTATCTAAGAATTTAAAATGTAGAGAATAAAAGAAAGGCAGAAAATAAATATAAGATAAACATAAGTGACATAAAGGAGGTAAAGATAAAAAGTTATGAGATTTCAGAGAAGATGGAGATCAACAGTGAGGGAGAGAGTGGGCAGAAAGGGAGAAAGGGGAAAACCAGAAAAGACTTCATGGAACAGGACATGTTTTGAAATTGTCCACTGAGGATGGGGTAGGATTTGGATGTGTGAGTATGTACATTCCCCCAAGTAAGGAAGCAATGTCAATAAAGTCAGGGATGGGAAGAGCAAGAAAGTGGATTCAAGGGGATCATATAACACATAAAAAATAGTAAGAAACTATTTGAATGGTAGGTAGGAAACCAATCTCATTCTGAGGAATCTGGACAATATCTTGTCATCAATTGGACCCACCAAAGAAGTGAACAAGAAAGGAGGCTATTTATTGGGGGTGTCCATTGAGTTACATGAAGAGTGTAAAGAAAGGATGGTGTGGCCCAAGCCTGAGACAGTGGCAGTGGGGGTTGAAGGCCTTATACAGAGATTTGACAAGGCTTAGCTATTGGTTGCACATGGAGGACAAGTATCCAGAAATGAAGGATTTTCAAGAACCAGGGGGATGGTAGTGCCCATTGACTAAAGCAAGGAACATATGAGAATTTAACAGTTTGGATGAGAGCAAAACATGATTCCCACTAAAAATATAAAGTTCTAGTAAATGTGTTTTTCTCTTTACACTCACCTTCCAGGTCAATACCTGTTAGAGTCACACACACACACACACACACACACACACACACAAGCTAATCAATTTTTCTAAATTGACATGACTCTATAATAAACATGAAAGCTACATGGTGCCCATGGTGGCAATACAATGCTATGGAGACATCACTAAAACTTGAATTTGCCATCGTGGAAGACAACCATGTCACTTTATAGATTATCTCCTGGTCCCATGTCCAGCGATCAACTTGGAAAATTTTCATGAGTTAGAAAGCAACTATCATTCAGTGGGTGATTATCATGGTAAAGAATTTAGGTATTTTATAAACTACATTGTCCCAACTCCATTTAAACAGGTAACAGTGTTTGGTTATCTAAGACTTTCGAATAGCTGGTAACAGCAAATTCTTTAAAAATATTGAAATTTTTACTTCTCATAGTTCCAGTGGCAAATATTATTATCATTCTCCATTCCATGTGTGAGAACGCTGGCATAGAAAGGTAAATAATTTGAGCAAGTTCACAGAGAAAGCAAGAGTCCTATCTAGGACTTGAATCCAAGCAGGCTAGTGTTAGAGTCCATGAGCTTAATGTTGCTTACACAGCCCTGCAGGCTTCAATGGCATAGAATAGTAGGGACTTAAGTCCACTTGGTATTAGAGCTCATGTTTTCTTTCCACTTTTCACAAGGAAAAATTTTGATATAACTTTCTTCTGAGAAGAAAAGAAAAATGATTATTGAAGGATTGTCCCAGGATCAAATGGAAATTAATACTGATGTCTGCAACTCATGATTACTAACACCCATTTTAGGTTCATTTTACCCTTCTAACAAAGGGTTAATGGTGAACAGACCATAATCATTATCTAGTTTTATTTTAGGAATGTCTTTCAAAAAATGTAGTGGGTATTTTTAGTTATTTATAATAAATGCAACATTACACTTAAACATCTTCTTTTTTCCCATGGATTTACAAATAAAACATTATAAATTTCTTTTTTTAAGTTAATTTTATTTATATACATTCAGATTTCTAGGTACTGTATAGTATCAAGAATTCTCCAATCATCCTTTAGAAACATTGCAATATAGTGTTTTATCGTAGCTGTCTTTTGAGCTTCCAAATTGTTAACATCTGCCTTTTAGTATTTTTTTTTTTTTACTCTAAATAGTCTAATCTCTGGTTATCCTGCTAATAACTGTAATTTTCTAGTCAGCTGTTATCTCTCAAGGTAGTTTAAAGGTCATTTTTTGTTGTTGTTGTAATACATAAAGAAGCTTGTGAAGAAAGTGGACGTGATCTATTTTTTAGCATGTTGGATTCATATTTGAATTTGGTTTTCTATAAGAGAAGAAAGAATCTCTGCCTACTTTGCTCAAATCTGTTTGGTCCCAACATGATTAATTTTTAGTCTCTTTCATTACATTTTACTTCTGTTGTCTGATGTTATTCCTAATAAATAGGGACAGCAGCTATTACTTTCAAAAGCATAATTAAAAGATAGATTTACATTGTACTTTTTTATATTCCAAGTACCATTTAATCCATACAGTATCCCTATAAGATGAAAGCATGCTACACTTTTCCCTACAGAGGCATATTTCTGAAAATTCCCTTAATAAAAATTTGGGAAATTAGATCCACTCTTTTTTTCTGTAGAAAATTATGAAACATGAATATATTTGTATTAATGCACACATTTTTTTATTTTTTTGTTTTTTAAATATATCTTCATTGATTTCAGAGAGGAAGGGAGATGGAAAGAAAGAAACATCAATGATGAAAGAGAATCACTGACTGGCTGCCTCCTGCAGACCCCCCCACCGGGGATCAAGCCCACAACCCGGGCATGTGCCCTTGACCGGAATCAAACCTGGGACCCTTCAGTCCGCAAGCTGACACTCTATCCACTGAAGCAAACCAGATAGGGCTGTTTTCTTTTATTTTTTTATTTTAGGTTTGCAGCAAAATTAGTCAGAAGATACAGATATTTCCTATATTTCTCTGACCCCAACATATGTAAAGCCAATATCATACATCAGAGTGGTATATTTGTTATAACTGATCAACCTACATGGACACATCATTATCAGCCAGAGCCCAGAGTTTACACTAATGTTCACTGCTAGTTTTGTAAATCCTATGGGTTTAGACAAATGTGTGATGACATGTATCTCCCATTATAGTATCATATAAAGTGGTTTCACTGCCCTAAAATCCTCTGTGCTTCTCCTGTTCATCCCACCATTTGTCCGCTAACTCCTGCCAATGACTAATCTTTTACTGACTCCATAATTTTTCTTCTCCAGAATGTCATATAGTTGGAATCATACAATATATAGCCTTTTCAGATTGGCTTCTTTTAGACAGTAATGTGCATTTAAGTTTCCTACATGTCTCTTCCTGCAGTAATAGCATGTTATTGCTATTCTGAATAACATTCTACCAACGGGATATACCACACTTTGCTATCCATTCACCTACTGAAAGCCAGCTAGGTGAGGTCGGATTTTTGATGGGTGTATCACGCTGACTTTATAGCTAAGGCTCTACTACTACTGCTCTTTCCCCTGTTAAGCGAGGTCATGTAGATGTAAGTGACAAGGGACACCCTCCGGTGTTGTGTCACCAGCTTCTGGTATCAGGATTCAGTGGTGCAGCTGCAGCAACACCACCGTGGTGTCGTGCTCAGTGGGCTGCCTCCTCTGTAGGTCCATTGGTGGTCCTTGATGTCCACTCTACTGCTTTCCCAACAATCTTCTAAACTCTGAATTTCTGGCACTAAATATCTTTCTGCTTAAAATATCTAAAGTGTTTTCTGTTTCCTCTCCTGAATTCTGAAAGATATAGTTCATTACATAACCAAATAATTACCCTATTTTAGTATGGAGATGTGTTTCTCAGCTTCTTGATTTGTGAACACCAATGTTAGTCTACCTTTAAGATTTTTCAGAGTTTAAAATAAAGCTAATAATGGGTAATAACAGGCACATCGCTTGGTCAGGCAACAACAACAATAAAAAGACAGGAAACAATCTGTCATACCTCATAGCCTATCCATTTTATTTAATGTATAATTTAATGTATATATCTTTTTAGATAACTGTTTATGCAATTGCTGTGGGGGTTTTTTTCTCTGCATCCAAGTTTAAATATCTAAATTCCTATTAAGAAATACAACAAATGCACTGGGAATTTTCCTGGAGCAAAAATGATTTGAAGATTATTTGAATCTTTTTTTTTTTTTTGATCAGCCGATATCACTGCAAACTAATCCAGAATCTAAAATTGTTAATGCCATATGTGTTATTGATTTCCATCTTGCCAATTAAATAAAGGTTACCGCCTGGGTGCTTCAAAGATTGCCTCTCTCCCTGGGCACCATCACAGTAATTCAGCTCAGCCAGGGCACTCCTGCTGGCAGTCCCCAAATTCCCTCTGTGGGGAACAGTACAATGCCTTCTGGGAAAAGTTCACTTAGGGACTGGCAAAACTACTAATAACTAGAATTCCAATTTGCTGATCTTTCCTTGTTCATGGGAGAGACTCATCATTTCTGTGTTGTTGTGTTGTTGTTATTGTTGTTGTTGTTGTTTTTTCAATGGGCCAAGAATTAATTCAACAAGCATTTATTGAGTACCTATGATGGGACAGGCACTTAGAATAAGAACAACAACAACAAAAAGATGTAAAGGTATGTTTCTGTCTCCGTAAGGTCTGACTATGAATAGAGGGCTACATATCTAGATTTAACACCATGTGATCAGTTCTATGAACTGAGTTCCATCACATAGCACAGAGGCAAAAAGAGTTGAATCTCACTGTAAGGAGGAAAAGAACTGATTTGCCAAGTAGGGAATGAGGTGATATTTGAACTCAGTTGTGAAGAATAGGTAAGGCTTGTCCAGGCCAGAGTGAACAAAGGATGAATGTAAACCTAAGAAGAAAAAAAAATTAAATGCAATATTAGCTAAGGCAAAAAGACAAGAGATGACCGAACTTGTTCAGGAAACCACCAAGAGGGTAGTTAGAAAAATCTGATGGTTCATTTTATGTTTCAACTTACCTGGGCTATGGACAGCCCAGATATTTTGGCAAAACTTATTTTGGGTACTTCTGAGGGGGCTTTTTGGATGAGATTAACATTAAAATGGGTAGACTTGAGTAATGCAGAATCCCCTCCCTAATGTGGGTGGGCCTCATCCAATCAGTTGAAGGTCCAGATAGAACAAAAAGGCTGACTTGCCCCTGACTAAGAACACCTCCTGCATTACTGCCTTTGAGCTGGGATATTGGTTTTTTCCCTGCCTTTGGACTTAAACTGAAACAGCTGCTCTGTCTGCGTCTTGAGCCTGCCAGCATTCAGACTGGAACTACACCATCAGCTCTCCTGGGGCTGCAGGGCTTGCCAACTGCAGGTCTTGGGACTTGTCAGCCTCCATAATCGCATGAGCCAATTCCTCATCATAAATTTTATATATGCACACAAATAGACATTCTATTGGTGCTGTTCTCCAGAGAACCCTGACTAATACAGAAAGGGCGACATACGAAGAGGTTGTAATATTAAATATAACCAGAATGTAAAGGATCTGTAGATTGTTCTACACTTGTTAAAAACAGCTCATATTTCTTTTCAATATTATAATTGTTATTGTTGACAAGCTCTAATGTTGCTGCTTACTTCTTGGGTGGCCACAACACTCTTCTGAGTGCTTTCTGAGTACCCACTCATTTATTTCTGACAGCCCCTTTGTGAGGAAGGCATTATTATTGCCCTCAATCCACAGAGGCAGAAATGATGCTGAGTGAAGTAATCTGCCTAAAGTTGCATATGTAGTAAGGAGCAGAGCCCTAAATGGAACACAAGCAGTCATGTCCCCAGAGTGTGCACTCTGTGACTGCTTTAGTGATGCTCTGATATTAAACTCAATTCTATAGGTATTTTTCCAGCACAGCTATACAGCTATACATATTATATATATAATTACGTATATATAAACATAATTACATATATATATGATACATAATCAATATAATGATATATATATATATCATTTACCATTTTAGAAGGATGATTGTGTGACAGAATAGAGAGCAACTAAAAAACTCAAAGTATAAAGATTGCAGAAATTAAGATGAGACTTGATGATTAAGTATCTGGCCTAGACTAGTAGTGATAGGAATGGGGAATAGGTGATGATCCAAGAAACTTGTTTTCAAATAGTATCACCATAATGTGGTAACTGATCAAATGATCAAATGTTGGGAATGAGAGAAAAGAGGTAAAAAAAATGTGATTAGGAATTGATGAATGATTACCTGAGCTAGGAAGCACATGGAGAGGAGGGGTGGGGAATTAGAGGTGGAAAATGAGACACCCACTAGTAGACATTTGAGTCTCAATTTAGAAGAGAAGTCTGAATTAGAGAAAAAATTTGGAAGTTATGTTAGTTTCCTAAGGCTGCCTTAACAATGTACTAAAAACTAAGGGGCTTAAAACAGTATAAATGTACTAGAGACCCAGTGAGTGCTTGACCAGCTCAGGGGAGGGACCAGAGGAGGTTGGCCCCAGCAGCAAGCTAACTAATGGCTGATTACATAAGACATTGGGCACCCTCCCCGCCCCTGTCTGGGTCTGGGTGTGGGTGAACCAGATTCAGGGCTGTCAGGGCCCCATTATCAAGGTCTGGGTCAATGCACATCATAGCTACTGGCCTGTCATCTGGTTGTTCTAGTCTTTCGGTCATAATGGTTGCTTAGGCTTTTATATAGAGAGATTCTCTCAAAGTCTGAAGGCCAGGAAACTGAAATCAAGGTGTGGACAGAGCCACGTTTTTCTGGAGGCTCTATGGGAGAATTATTTATCCTGTGGCAGGCTCAACTTCTGGTGACTGCTGGCACTCCTTGGCTTGTGGCGACATCACTGCAATCGCATCCTCATCTATGTGTGGGTTGATTCTTCCTCTACCTTTTCCCATATGGACTTGTATAATGGCATTTAGGGTCCATCCAAATAATCCAAAATTACTTTCATCTTAACTAATAAAAGTATAATATTGAAATTAACCGTTTCTCCGGGATGGGGTAAGCCACGCCCACCAGCCAATCAGAGCTGCTGTATGCAAATTAGCCCAGCCAAGATGGCGGAGGCCACAGCCCCAGTGTACGGCTTCTCCAGGGCTGTGGCCTACGCCATCTTGGGAGGCTTCGTCCTGGGAAGGCATCTGGCACCTTGGACCTGCGGATGCCTTTCCGGGCGGGAGCCTGGGAGGGGGGGGGTGCAGGGACTGCCCGGGAGGCCATGGGGTGGCCAGTGCCACCCCACCATCGGCTTCCCAGGCAGATGGCCTGGAGAGTCAGTGGGAGCTGTGACCGGCCTGAAAACTGCCCTCACCCAGGCTTGTCACACCCCCTGGGGTGAGGGTCTCCACTGGGGAGCTTGGCCAGCTTGCAAACAAACATTGGCCCCTCACCCAGGCTGGCCAGGCACACCAGCAGGTGGACATCCCCAGAGGGGTCCCAGACTGGGAGAGGGCACAGGCCGGGCTGAGGGACTCCCCCCTCCAGTGCACAAATTTTTGTGCACTGGGCCCCTAGTATCTCAATATTCTCACTCCCCATGCTGTTGAAGCTTTCACACAGTGCAGTGAAAAGAGATGTGTTTTATAGGAGCAGTGCCCTCTGAAGCTATGCAATGACAGCAACCAGGACAGCAGAGGGAATCTACCTCTTGGGATGATGCACACTTGTTCCCTACAGGTCTACCTCTAACAGCGTTAGTGTTAACCAGCTTCAGTTACGATTCTTTCCTGTTCTAAACTCAGGTTCTAATTCCTACAAAGGTGAAAGCATATTATTATGCAAATATTTACAGTAACTTTCCATAAATCTCTTATTTTAAATATAGTTGGAAATGATACATCAGAGATCTAAATTATGTCCCATATTGAACTTGTTTAGTTTTTCACTTGGGTAATGCCTCAACTATTGCTGTCCTATGGATTAAATCCTATGCAAACATACCTTCTTCAAGCTCTATTGACATCCTTTGTCATAACACAACATTACTGCTATGATTAAGTTCTGATGGCAGTTATCTCTGTTCTTCATAGAAGTGCTGAGCATATTGCAAGAATGCCCCACTTTTCTGCAATGAATAGCAATCTGAGTATAATTGCAAAAGTTCTGAGACAGTCTTGGAAATCTATAATCTATTTATTCTATGTAGTCTATGTATCTTTCTCCAAACAGACTCTTCCCTTAAATAATCTCATAGTCATGGGCACTTGTTACAATTTCTCTCTCTCTCTCTCTCTCTCTCTCTCTCTCTCTCTCTCTCTCTCTCTCTGAAAATGGGTCGAACTATCAAAGTGTACTATAATCAATTTTCATTCAGCATGTATTACATTTTGTAATGGTACCAAAGAGCATAAAACTAAAATAACCAATCATCCTTTATCATGTTCCTTCAGGATGAAATTAACTTGAAATGGTCATTCTTGTTTCTTTCCTGTGGAAGAGAAAAAGATAGGTTATGGGTGCCAGCTAAAGTCTAGGACACTGAATGCCTGCTATGAGGAAATAAGGTATCTCTGTGCAGAAACTTAATGATACTAAAGGTACTATGGTTCACACATGTGTGCAGATAGCAGTGGAAATACTGTGTATAATTCAGCACCCTGTAACCCAGGGCCCAGATTAAACTTGAGCTTTGGTTCATATCTGCAATTAACTGCCATTCTGCCTTTGTTCACTATGGAGAAACCTGCCTGGGTGTGTGACTTTGGGCAAGCTATTTACCCTCTTTATGGGTTCCTTCCTGTGTTGAGGAGGATGGGGCTCTTCCCTAAATAGATGCAGAGATGATCAAATGAAATGATGCACGTGAAATACAGGACAGTGGCTGATGCACAGCAAGTGCTCCATAAATTTTAGCTGTACATCCAAGTCCTCAATTTAGAGAATGGTTTAATCATCCATTCTAAACATGCCATTTTTCAAGGGATTCCTTGAGGACAATTTGCGGTGAATTCACTTAGGTCTGGGAGTGCATCCATATCTCCCTGATCTGATTCCCAGCGGCCCTGCTTTACCAGGTAGTAGTAATGTGAAAATGTCAGTCACCCTGTGGGACCATTTGTAATGCACAAACCTTTGGGATTGGAACTCCATTTATAGAGCAAACCTGAGTTACCACTTCAGAGTTAAGCATGAAACCCTGGAGGACACTGAGGGGCTAGTGTAGAAAACTTGTAGCGTGATGGGTCCCTGCCTCCCAAGGAGTTATAGGAAACCAAAGCGCTGGAACCTCCAGATTGGCCTGTAACTAAAAACTGGTTGGCACCATGCTGATTCCAGCTTCCCAAGAGAAATGTTGACCTTTTTGCTTTTGTTTTCTATTCATCTGTTATTGAATATCTTTGGATGCTGTGATGCCAACACAACAGATCTCCGTGGCATATTTTTGTTCTATTGCAAAAAGGATCAAATGGCAGAAATTAAAGCTGTGAAAAAAGTCTTACTTTAATATGATTTAAACAATAACTTTTGTAAAAAAAATAGTATATCATCATAGAACTCAGTGTTGGAAAAGTCCTTAAATCTTCTAACACGATCATTTCTTCTCTCAAATGAGGAAACTGAGATCTACAAGGGAAAAATGTAGACTCCTAATTACTCACTTCTGGGTTTGAAGAGTTGACTATATGACTTGCTATTTGCATTGATTCAATTAGCTACATAATTGATCAAGTGAACTATGTAAACTGTGCAATTGGCCAATCTTTGTCAAATTATAATCAGACCTAACATTACCTAATGCTATATAATTTTGATATGTTGTCTAAATTACTCTTCACTACAGCTCTCTGATAAAAGTATTATATTACATCTCTATTAAGATGAGAAATTCAGGCTCAGAAAATGTAGTTTATTTACTAGTGGTCCCATAGCTGGCAAGTGGCAGAACCTTGAATCTAAGCCTTCTGGTGCCCTATTCCATGTTTATCCTAAAGAAATTTCTTTGATAATAAATAATACTTCATCATAGGAAATTATTCTAACTACCTAAGGACTAGGCCAATACAAAACAGAATGCATATTGGGAACATGTGGTGGAGGCACAGATACCAGGGGTAAAGAAAAGAGTCATAAAGTATAAGCTTTAACTACATACCAATATTGTTGTGACCCAGGCCTGCATGTACAAGAGTTTGGTAGGGAAAAAAAGTTATTTGCTTTTGTTTTATGGAATCCAACCATATTACCCCAACAAACTGATATATATGTAAAGAAATATCTAAAGCCTAAATTGATAATAAAATCCACTCTCTCCCCCAAATTACATAATGAGTAGCTTTAGAATTTCACCCTTACTTGTCCTGAAGTATCCCTACCTGTGCAGAAGCCCAAAACAGAAGTTATAAACAAGGAAGACCTTTTTATGGGAAGAGTTAAAAGGCGATAGAGTCATTTCCTCAAATGACACTCACCTTTTAATAACAATGCCATAAAAAGTAGATTTAACACAGGTGTTTGTTGGGAGTATTAATTTTCAGTACCGAATTAAATTTACTATGCCTGGAAAATTGGCAGGACCCCTCCCCCTTGGGTATTAACACTTCTTTTTAGACACAGCTTTAAGAAGACGAATAACCATGAATAGCTGCAGCCTGCAATCTACATAATATTCTTGCCTACATCAAAACACTTTTAAAAATCTAAAGAGATGTTTGCTGGTTTATATTTTAATTAAATTGGTTACTTTAACTAGCTGTACATGAAAAGGTAACTTCCAATGATTTTTGTACTGACACCAATTCTATTCTGTAATAACACACTATAAGCAGACTCACCCAACCGGATGTAATTGGCCACACAGGAACAGATGATAAAGTGAGGATAGCTGAGAGTTCCCCACCCTCAAACACCAAACACCTTTGCTGGAACAACTTCAAATTCTCATCCACAGGGCGACTCCCAGAGGCCTGTTCTTACTGGATTATGCACTTAGACACTAGAAAATATTCTTGTAAAATCCTCTTGATTCTCAGGAATCGAGGAAACAAGGGAAAGAAGAGATGAGGGCAAAACCTCCTCTATCACTCAGTTGACTTAGTAGTGAAGGCAGGAAATAGAGCTTGATAGAAGTATTTACATGTGTGCATGTATGTACATATATGTGTATGTTTTCAGGCCTAGGTTTGTACATTTGCTAATCATTTTAATTTTAAAGGAAGAACCTCATGCACAAAATACTACTTGGTTTACAAATCCATTCATCTGTGCTATCTAACATGTGTGGGGATGAGGGTGTCAAGGAGGGGATATTACTCTCAAAATACAATGTACTCCTTAAACAGATAGATTATACCCCAAAGCTTGGGACAGAAATTAAAAATCCTAAACTAGATTCTTCACTGTTTCAGGGTTTGGCCACTTTTCATCAGGGCTCCTTTTTCAAGATGTCATTGCACATGTAGCACTCAAGATAATATTGGTTTCCTAATCGACAGGTTTCCAATCTGGGCACATGGATCTTAAAGGGTATGGCAAAAAGTCTGCTTTCAGATTTAGGAGGAACAGCCTTCAATAACAGGACCAATGAATCACAATGTACTGAGCGTCTATCATGTGCTGGTAGCATGTTAGGACTTTCACACACATTATGTCTAGTTCTTAAAGTAGTCTTGCATGTCAGGTGTTACACCAGCCAGTGAAGTGATTTAGTCAAGACCCCACAGGAAGAGTAAGGAATGACACTGGGCTTTCTGCAGGTCCAAAACCTAATGGGTTCCCTGAGGTAGGGTTGCCCTCTCTCACACACACCTCAGGGGGCTACTTTCTGTTTGTTTACCATTATTTGTTAACTTCACAAGAAATATGCAGTGATTATAGAAAAGTTAGAAGATACAGATTAACAAAGTCAAACAAAAAGAAAGAAAAATTACCCAAATTCCCAATAAATTACCACTGTTAACATATTTGGATATAACCCTTCAGATTGTTCTTACTTCTATATCCTTATAGAGATACATAGATACTGCTGTAGTATCTATACTGTAAAGGTAGAATGTCCAGCTTTAGTGCCATATGATGCCTTTTAAGTCTCACATATTCTATATAAGTATGTACTTTTAAACAAAAAAGGAAAGATAGTATGAATGCTGCTTTGTGGGGAGGGGGGTTCTACTTAATAAACTCTGAGCAGAGTATATTCTTTTGGTAGCTAGGGATTACCTCTTTAAAAGCAATTAGGTAATAATATCAATTCATACCACCTTTGTGTGTTATCGTAAGGCGCAAGTTCCCCACTATCATGTACCATCTGAATATGGATCTGTGCTTCATAGGATAATCTAGTTTGGATGCAATTATGTACTTTACCAATTCCTTGTTGTTGAACATTTAAGCAGCTCCCAATTTTTTACTGTTATTAACAATGCTCTGATACATATCACTATGTACACAATCTTGTACATTTATGAAATTATTACAATAGAATCTTAAAGGAGTAATGATTACTCAACTAAATACTTTTAAACATATATTAAATATTTGGGGACTATGTTACCAAATCTAACATAATCATAATCCAGTAATAATATATTGAGCTCCTTACAGGTCAATGTGAATGAAACTTTTCTAAGCTAGAGATAGTGACCGGTGGACTAACTGGGCTTTGGAACTACATGTTCACAGTGTTCGTGACAGTGCAGGGAACATAATTAGTCTTAGCTTGGAAGGTCAGAGAAACAACAACAAAAAGCTATGTGTTGCTTTACTTTGTATCTCTGATTATTACACAGGCCAACCATTTTTCATATACATATAGGTATTTTCATATACACATCTTAGTATGTATGTGAATTGCCCAAGAACTATTTTAAGTAGGTAAGTTCTCCAAACCAATTCAAAACTATATATTCATCCTTTATGGGGAAAGAGTACCCCTCATTAAGTCATTCAACCAACATTCATTGAGTGCTTAGCAGAACTGAGAATTGCGCCAGCACACCAGTTGTTTAAAGCCTTGCTACCCATGTCCAACTGGTAGTTAAATATTTTACATATCACCCTGGACTTATCATTTGCTAAGTTCTATTCTGACATTGGGATCTATCAATGAAAAAAAATCCAAATCTCTGTGTTTATGGTACTTATATTCTGACCAACAACTACATGTATAAAAGATATCATATCTAGAGTGAGTATATCAAAGGTCAAATAAGGTTTAACATCCTTACAGCTCACTTAGAAATACAGCACTTAAACATGTGCACCAATTAGAAGCAATGGTAACACTCAGCTTTGGACATATTAGTCTTACAGGAATATGGATGCATTGATTGACCTAGGCTGAACCCTGCCCCAGATCTGCCACACTTCCTGTCTGTTTCTCCAATTCTTTACCTGCAGTGCTGAACTGCCACATTTTCTTGCCTGGGAAGCAAGCCTTTCCCGAGGAGTTTTGAGCAGCATATTATTCCACCCCCAGTCCTGCTGGCGGCGGAGGAGGACACGGCATCTCCAATCTGCTCTTTTTTCCAGGAGTCCTAATTAGAAGTCCTGCCTAAAACACATGGCCAGAGCGAGGAGCCAAGAGAAGAACAAAGGACAACTGCTCACATGTGTTCCTTCCCAATCTGGCCCAGGCTTTCTGGCTCAGCAGGGAGTGCAAAGCACTAACCGGTTAAGAGTCAGCAGGCAATGAGTGGTCACATCCCTGGCGAGCCCTGGGCATACAAGAAGAAATGTCAGCAAGATGTCATTTTAAAAGGAACTGAAATGGAGTTTGAGAAATAAGATACAATTATGGAAAATCCACATTTCTGAGCCTTTTTATGTGATGCCTTTCTAGAATTAAAAATGCTAAGATAAGCTAAGGGTTTTTTTTCTTAAGAATTAAAAAAAAATCTGCTGTGGACACAGTAGACTTATATTATGGAGAGAACATTGAGGTAGAAATGACTAAACTTGGATTTGAAGTCAAGCTCTATCATAAGCTCATTGTGTGGCCTTAACTCATAAACCCATTTATGTGGTATAAATCCTACCAACATACTAGATGTGTCACTTGCTAACTCTTCCAAGGTCAGAACAATAGAATTTGATGAGACATAATGTAAGATTTGATGTGGGAATATTTTTACCTAATTGTCTAAGAATGAAAGTGGTCAGACATTTTTCCTACAGATAATCCACATGAAAAAGGCTGGCAGGGTAGGAAGAGAAACAGGAATCTGTTTGCAAATGCTTTAGGAAGGGGCATGCTTTTTCCAATGTAGTCTATCCTCTAATATTTTATTTCATATTGCCTTCTAGTTAGGGCTCAAAACCTTCATGGTCCTCACTAAAACCCCCTTCCACCACCTCTATTCAACACATGTGCACGGGCATGCACACACAAGTTACATATAAAATTTTAAAAAAAAACATTAAAAATTTTGAAAAGACAGAAGGACTAATAATACCTATATGAAATTTCTGGACACAGCTATAAAACATGGCTATTCTTTAAAAAATAGTGGAAGGAGGAGGAAGAGGAAGAGGAGGAGGAGGAGGAGGAGGAGGGGGAGGAGGAGGAGGAGGAGGGAGAAGAGGAGGAGGAAGAGAAGAAGGAAGAGGAAAAGGAGGAAGAGGAGGAGGAGAAGGGAGAAGAGAAGGAGGAAGAGGAGAAGGAAGAAGAAAAGGAGGAAGAGGAGGAGAGGAAGGAGAAAGACGAGGAGAAGAACCTCTGCAAAAAAATATTTTCTCTCCCAGCCAATATCTCAAAAATAATTAAATGAATGCAAATAAGAAAGGAAATCAATGAAGTTCTAACTAATAGGAGCCACCCTAAGGGTATGAACAAAAACAAACAGAGGAGGAGATGGAATCCATAAAACTCTCCAAGTATCTGATACCTGCCAGCAATAGCAAAAATGAAAATGAAACCTTACCTTTTTGAAGTTCTTCCATTACTAATTGAAAGGTAAGAAGGCTGGTTCTATATGCCTCAGGAAATAAAGACTTAACAGGTGTCTTTTTTGAAGACTTTGCTGTTCTAAAGGGAAGGAAGATGTTTAACTCTTCCTAAGCCCTTTTGTCAAGTCACATCCAAGTTCTGTCACCTAAACCTGATACACAATTAAACAATGGGCTAGGCTGTTGTCTTGACAGATTATTTGCCATGCTGGAAATAAAGAAATATTTGCTGCACCATCCACCTCTCTCACCGGAAATGTTCCTGATGAGTAACATTACCAGCAGGAATTATTCTTGTGTTTGGGTTCAGGTCTCTAAATGAAAAACAGGAAAGTCCAGTTTAAAACAAATTTATACAATTTAAAGAACTAAAAATGTATGTTAAACTAAAAGAATGGCAATAAAAGAGTATCAGATGGATTTGTATTTCATCTGAAACCATTTCAAATTAAGCAGCTCATGATAAAAGTCAAATAATGAGTAACATTGATATTATTAATACTTAAACTTCCTTCTTAATTTAGATATTTTAAGGAGTTTTACTTTGTACCCATACTTTAAGCCTTTTATTCAAAGAAACCATCTCTAAAAGATGATACTTCTTTGATGTGATGAAGGATTTCATCAACACATATTAATGAGGCTTAAAGCCTGGAAGAAATAGCATTTGTTTCCCCTATCTCCAACTTCAGCAGAGATGAGTGTCATACCGTAATTTATACTTCATTCTATGTCAAAACATGCACATGGTATGGAAGCAATAATTGTTCTCAAATGATCATTTGGATTTTCAATACTGCGAAACAAGATTTGTTTCATGCACTGGTTCATAGGCTTGCACTGATGAGCCCATATTTATACATGTTCATAGATGTAAAAAGGGATGTTGTGTACATATATCAATGTGCACATGCATTTGGGCCCCTAAAAGGAATTATGCAAACGTGAATATATACATATATATCCAAATTGTTTATGTGTACAGTTTGTCTCAGCCTTTAGAATCAAGATGATGTCTGCTCCTCAACTTTCTCCAAGTAGAAGAAGGGAAATAAGAGAGAGAACCCATTACATTCCAAATAAATAGTTTTAAATTTTATTATGCATATAATTGAAGTACTGGTTAAATATACTGACTTCTAAAAATTCTGCATGGTCACTATGCCCACAGTGATTCTAGTGCGTTGTAGCCCACCCTAAACACATTGGTCTAGTGGCAAGGCAGTTTTAGGCAAACTTACAATCAGAAATGTTTGCCTCCTGAGAAGGTGGCGGCAGACTCCAATCACTGCCTGCTTTTGTTCAGCCTAAGATCTATATTTTAGGGACCTCAAGTCTCTAAGAAGGTTGAAGAAAACAAATCAGGATTCTTTGAAATATCAATTTCAATGTTTGTTCAAAATTAATGATTTATTGGCTCTAATCCTCTGCTAGCTTAAGAGTAAGTCTAGAGTACTATTGTCTCCTTTGGCTTGGTTACTAAATGTAGGTCTGAATGACAAGTAATTGCATCAAAATCCAGATATTCTGAGTATGTACTGATGAAAGAAGAATAAACCATGCCTATCTACCCAGGAGATGGAAACTACAGAGTCCATAACCCTAGCTTTCCATTAAGTCAAAGCCAAGGTTAAGGTGAGGATGCAAATGAGACTCTAAGAGCATAATAATCTCAACAAGTAAATAGGCCTCTTCCTAGAAGCTTTCTCAGATCAAGAAACCAGAACTAATGAATCCTGACCTCCTACTCTCATAGCACTTATTACATAAGCTTTCCTTCTGCATAATTTACTTACTAACTCATCACCCTTCCAATGCACAGATCTCCTCACAACCCTGGAAAGCTATAGTATTTTGAAAGAAAAGTAAATTGCTGTAATCCTCATAACATTTAGCACATCACTTTGAATGTTCAATAAATGTGTTAATCACCAGATGATTACACTTCTCACCAGGAACAACTGAGGAAGGCAAAAATTATTCCAAACCAAAAATATGCTTAAAAACATTTCAAATTTAATGAATGGAGGGGAGGTTAAAAGTCATTGCATTATGAGAAAAACATGTTTTCAGTGTAAAAGATAGTTTGCCAAGCATTCCAGGTTTATTTTAATTCAAAAATGAGGTTAGACATTTAAAAACAGGATTTTTTTTTCCTTCAAGATTCTGATCATCCCCAGGGGGTCAAATCTGTTATGGTACCATCTTTTCTATTCAATATGTCTAATCAGTAGGACTCAGAGAATGTCCTCTTAGACATGGAATTACTTGGGGCTAAAAAGAGAAAATTTGCAAGGTTGTGATGTTTCTGGATAATTTAGAAAGATTTTTTTTAATTAACAACCACTGATTCTATGTGTTTTGTGATTTCTTTGTTTGTTTTGTTTTGTTTTGTGTGTACTTTTTACCAGTGGGACACTGGTTATGGTGAGTCCAACAATACTTCATGATTTTTTTATTTATACTGACAACCTCTAGTCCATAGATTCTAGTACAATTACCAACCATGCTTCCTGATGCTATGATATTCAGTAATGATACTGTTTTATAGGTTGAGTCTCACAGTGGAAAGTAAATAGGAATAAATATTATAGATACTGGAATATACCGTTATACTAATTTTTTCCTAAATTAAAACAAAAACATTTTTGTCACATTGATCAATGGTAGACACATAAAGTGGATTTAGATGTTTTCCATGATTTGTAATTTGAATACTAATCAGAAGCATTTCTTCTTTATGTACTGTTGACTCTAGATTGACTGTACTTACTCTATCTCCCAATATTCAAATGTTGTTATTCTTCATTTCTCAGCTCACATGCTACCAGTTCCATGAAAACCTCCCAGACACTTCCTTCACCAGACCTGAGCACTATTAATACTGTTTATTACCAACATATGCTATCTCTGGTTTGATTGCCCTGAACCAGAATTCTAAAAGCTTAGCTTAGGTACATGGGGCCTTCACATTTTCTTTGCTTGTATGTCCCCATTGCAGCATCTCCTGTCACCCACATCTGGGACCCACTCCGAGTCCTGCAGTGCCAAGTGGGAAGGCAAATATGAGATATTGTGGTGCAACTGTCCAGGCCTACACCAGTGGCTCATTACCATCTTTGCTCTCCATGTGAATGAATGTATTGCCAGAGTAGAGATTTAGCAATAAGTACAACTTCTCTAATGGCATTCCTCTCCACGTTTTCAGTGTCACTATTTTCAACCTCAATCAAGCCTAAACACTCATTTTCACAAACTGATCAAATAAACCCTGAGGAGAAAATCCATAACTCAAACTTGGATGTCAAGTTAATAACCCTGCAGAGGACTGTCTTTAACTTTTATGCAGATGATGGCATTTGCTAACGAGGAACATTTATAATTATAGTATTTATCAAATATATTTTATAGCTAAAATTCCAGTGAGAAACCCTCTGACATATTAACCCGTGATCATCTCATCTTAAAAATTCTGAATAAAAATGTAAGGAGACATTCAGTTTCTTTCATTTAAATGAAACTAAGGTTACATCATGGTGAGAATAATACTAATAAATTAAATTCTATGAAACATTTTAAGAAATCAGATTGCTTCCTACAATAAAATGTATTTGTTTGAATAATATCCTTCCATGATACAAAGTTTTAAAGTGAAAAACGGCACAAATTGTTAAATGATACACCTAAATTGGTAGGGCAGAGGAGAAAAAAAGATGGGAAATTTAAAAAATGAAATAAACACAAAGGAGCATAGCTCTAAAATCCAAGTGTTCAGATGACCAGCTATTTCATCTTGACTTTATACTCTCTATTCTATGTGGCCCTCACCATAATGCAACTATATAATTCATTTTTTGGCACAATTTCTAACTCTTTTGCTCAGATCAAGATATTTTTTCACGTAACTTTGAAACTTTTTAAATTTAAAAACCTTTGAAAATACATTAATATAACTTCTTAAGCTGCATTTATAAATACAGTATGTAGAGTATATTTAAGCTTTGATTTCAATGATGTATTTCTTCTAGATTTTAAATTTTGATGATAAAGACATTTCATGTATCTTTCCAACCCTAACTAATTAATTATATTTTAACTAGTAGATGTTTAAAATCATTTATATATTCCCTGGCTTTTTTGAGAAGACTTAGGTTATAATCCTAAATTTGTTATCAACAACACAAACATCTTTAAATACTTAGTTATGAATAAACTGAAGTTAATATGACTGATGTAAATATAACTCCCCAAAACATAATCTGAAAATCATTTAAAATACCCCCTTAAGAGTAGATATTATTATTGTTATTTTCCTCTTTCTTTTAACATTGTTAAAAAAATCTACTTAGATTTGAAATGAGTTCATGTGCTTTCACACTAGCATGACCACATTTGATATTCTCATGGCCTAGCATATTTGTTCAGCATAGAGAGGGTTTCAATAAATGTTCTTAGTTAAAAGTAAAGACTTAAATACCTTTTACAGCAGCATGGATGGACCTGACAAGTATTATGCTAAGTGAAATGAGCTAGTCAGAGAAAGACAAGTATCATATGATTTCACTTATATGTGGAATATAAACAAAATAAACCAAAAAAAAAGTAGAAAGAGATTCATAGATACAGAGAACAGATGGAGAGCTATCAGAGAGGAGGGAGGTGGGGGGAGTTGGGTGGAATGGTGAAGAAATTAAGCAAAAGAAAAACAAGAACAACTCATAGATACTGAGAACAGTAGTGATTACCAAAGGGAAAGGGAGTAAGGGAAGGTAGAAGAGGGTAAAGAGGGGATAAATGGTGATAGAAGGAGACTTGACTTGGGGTGGTGTATTATAGAATTATATACCCAAAACCTATATAATTTTATTAACCAACTAAAGGCCTGGTGCATAAAAATTTGTGCACTCAGCAGGGGTGGGGAAAGCCTGGCCTATGCCATCTCGCAATCTGGAACCCCTTGGGGGATGTCCACCTGCTGGCCTAGGCCCACTCCCCGGGCAATCCGGCCTAAGCTGGCAGTCAGACATCACTCTGGAAGCCCAGGAGCCCTCAGGGGACGTCCACTTGCCAGCAGGGATAAGGCCTAAGCTGAAGTCAGACATCCTTAGCACTGCTGAGGAGGCAGGAGAGGCTCCTACCACCACCTCTGTGCTGGCAGCTATCCGCCTGGCTTGTGACTGAGCAGAGTTCCCCCTGTGGGTGCACACTGACCACAAGGGGGCATCTCTTGCATTGAGTGTCTGCCCCTGGTGGTCAGTGTGTGTCATAGTGACCAGTCATTCCCAGTTGTTCTGCTGCTAGGGTCAATTTGTATATTAACCTTTTATTATATAGGATAGAGGCCTGGTGCACAAGTGGGAGTCAGCTGGTTTGCCCTGAAGGGTGTCCTGCTGGGGTGCCTGGCCAGCCTGGATGAGGGGCTGATGGCTCTTTGCAGGCTGGTCAAACCCCCCAGGGGGGACCCTCAACCCATGGGAGTGTGGCCAGCCTGGGTGAGGGGCTGAGGGCTGGAAGCAGGTATCTGGGATTTATTTAACTTCTATAATTGAAACTTTGTTGCCTTGGTCCCGCTCTGGCTGGATGCAGCTATCTTGGGTTTATTTACCTTCTGTAATTGAAACTTTGCTGCCTTGAGCAGAGCTCAGGGCCCGCAGGGCAGGTGGGAATCTTGGGTTCTCCATCACTGGGGCAACGCAAGCCTCCTGCCTTGCTACAGCTCCCTGGTTGCTTCCATCTTTCTGATGGAGTGAGGGATAATTTGCATATTACTCTTTTGCCTGGGAAGAAAACCCCAAGCCCCTCTGATCGCTGGCTTCACAGAGCCCAGGCCTCTGTAATCACTGGCTCTGCCCTTGCCTCACTGGCAGCCTCTGGCCAAGGCTACAGGCCTGGGCAGAGGATCCCCAGACTCCTGCATTGCCGGATCCACCCGTGCCCAGACCCCTGTGATCTCAGGTTCCGCCCCTGCTTCTCCGATCACCAGCTCTGCCCCTGCCTAGGCCCTGAGATCGCCGGTTCTAACCCTGCCCCACTGCAGCCTCTGGCCAAGGCTACAGACCTGGGAAGGAGACCCTGAGACCCCTGCTTTGCTGGCTCCACAGGTGCCCAGACCCCTGTGATTGCAGGCTCTGCCCCTGCCCCTCTGATCACTGGCTCTGCAGAGCCCAGGCCCCAGCGATCTCCTGCCTTACTCCTACCCAGGCCTGAGGCCTCTGGCCCAGGCCTTATGCCTGGCTAGGGCAGCCTCATCCCCCTCTGATCACCAGCTCTTCCCCTGCCCCATCCAATCACCGGCTCTGCCCTTGCCCATGCCTAAGGCCTCTGACAAAGGTCTCTAGCCTGGGCAGGGGACCCCCAGCCCCCTCTGATCACCTGTTCGGCCCCTTGGGCCCTCTGCCTCCCCAGCCATCTGCATGGCTAACAGGCCTGACCACTTCAGTGGCAGGGCTGAGCCAGACTGGCCGCCCCCATCTTGTGGCTATGGGGACGGCCATCTTTGTGACCTAATTCGCATATTACTCTTTTATTAGATAGGATGTCACCCTAATAAATTCAATAAAAGTAAAAAATTTAAAAAGCTAAAAATAGGAATTCCCTGAGATCAGGACAATATCTTACACTAAATGCCCCGCACTACACTAAGTGTAAAAGGTGTTCAATAAACACATCCAGGATGATGAAAAAAAAGTAAAGGCAATGGCACATTATATTACATATATGTTGACTAAGATCAAAGTAACTATATGGGTTTGTAAGTTTATATTATTTCTGAAACTACTTGGTGCTTTCAATTTAGTCTATTGCAAGTCTATATGCATAATAATAAACCAGTGTTCCTGCTTCCAGCACAATTCAAAATTGTGATGCTCATGGGCAGGCGAATACAGTACAGGATTGGAAATCAATGCCTCTTAAGAAAACAATATAGTAATGTATAAATCCAGGTATTCTGCCAGCTGACTCAAGTTCCCCTAACACCTAACACTCAAACAAGAAAGGCCTGATTGAACCATCCAGAGTGGGCTGTGAAGTCCATCCCCCGGCACCAGTTGCAAAGGCATTTTTCTTTCCATATTTTCATATGGTCGCCTTCACTGAGAAAGAGAGGGAGGAGTGAGTGAGCAGGGGAGGGAGAGGGGGGATGATAATAGAATGTCTTGCTTGGGCAAGAAAAATTCCTTCCTGCTAACGGTGGAGGTAGAAAATTCTCCCTACAGAACAGGCATGGTTACATAACATTCCTGAAGCAGACGAACTATGCATTCCAATGCGAGCTTCATTCCTTCAGAATGCCACAAGTACTAGAAGTTAATTTATGGACTTGCCTGAAGTACAGATGCTCAATCTGAGCCCTCTGACAGCCTTGCAATTTTAAAAGCAAGTTGGATCCCAGTGCTCTCGAATATGGAGAGGAAGATGGAGAGGCAGCTGAGAGCCACCTTCCCTGATTGATCAGCATTCCACTTGAGAGGCGATACCAGCTTACTGCTTATTGTGTCTAATGAGTAAATTTGCAAACCTTCCACTTTTCCACTGTAAATGAGTCGTGTGCATTTATTTTCTACAAACAAAGAAATCTGGTAAAAGATTTTCTAATTTAGTTTCATTTTTTTTACACATTTTTATTTTTCATTACTATTTTTTTGGTTAATCCTCACCTGAGGATATTTTTTCCACTGCTTTTTCTGAGAGAGAGTGGAAAGGAGGGAGAGGGGGGAAGAGAGACAGAGGAGGAAGAGAGAAAGACATTGATTGGTTGCCTCCCCCAAATGCCCCCTGCCTGGCCAAGGATCAAACCCACAACCCAGGTATGTGCCTCTGACTGGGAATCAAACCTACAACCATTCAGTACAAGGGCCAGTGCTCTAACCACTGATCCATGCTGGCCAGGGCCATTTTTTTTACACATTTTTAGACAAAGCAGGGAATACAACTTTATTTTTTTAATTGAATTTATTGGGGGTGACATTGGTTGAAAAAAAACTTTTGAAAACTGGCTAATAGAGGCTTCGGCCAGGTAGCTTAGTTGAATCATCCTGATATGCCATGGTTTTGGGTTCAATCTCTGAGTAGGGCACATACAAATATCAACCAATGAATGCATAACAAAATGGAACAAGTCTTCTTAAAAATGAATAAATTTTAAAAATCATTCTTAAAAACTGGCTAATGGAGTTTAATTTTATTCTTCTGTTTGAGCAGGGAGGTGAGGGGAATAGCGCAGCGGATTCTTTGTGAGTTTTTCTGCCCATACCAATTATTTAAGAAAGACCATCCAATCTGCATTTTATGTCTTTATGTTATTGACATCTATAGTCCCAGGAGCTGTCTCGCTATTTGAGACTGGCTTTATCTTTTCCGAGAATTTGGAGTCTAAAATGGACAATGACAGCAGTCCCAGCCTTGCCGAAGCTCATCAAACTGTCATTGGAAGTGATGACTGAGTTGGATTAAACCCAAGGACTCAGCTACCATAGGTATTAACCCATCAGACGTTGCAGCCCCTCGGCCTCTTTCATCATCAGGGTGGGATTAATAGGCGTGCTCTGCCACAGCCTTGATGCCTAGGAAAGCACACCAGGAGAATGCGGACGCTTCGACGGGCTGAGCTTTAATCACACCAGGCAAAACATGACAGTCTGGAAATTAACTCAGGAGGATAAACTTGGAAAGGAGATTAAAATAGCCTGGGTGTTTATCAACAGATTGCACCATATTAGCCAACAGATTTTCTAAACTCCTAGCGAGCACCCCTGTGCTTGGTATCCTCCATGTTCTTTCTTTGAAAATAAACAATGAAGAGTTTACACGGGCACATACAAAGCAGGCAGGTAAGTAGCTCACACGGTTACAGGTAACATCATACACAATTTCAGGGAGAACAAACACTCAGATCAAGAGAGCAATGGCAGGTTCTCCAACAGAATGTAAAACCCTTTCTGCTCCAAGTCTGCACATGTCCAAATAAATCATGATGCACTTGAGCTTTGCTGGGCCACCTTTTTGTCTTTTTCCTCCTGGTGGTAAGAAAAGCACCTGCTGTTCTTAGAGCCAAATCAAAAATATGATATTAACTTCTTGCAAAGACGCAGCCACCAAAGCAAAAGAAGAATGCAAATAAATCAATTCTGCACGGTTAAGTCCATCTCTCTTTCCTGCCGGCCTGATGATAGAGACGGATTCTTAACCCCCCCCCCCCCAACAAACTCTGCCTTATCATTCTGAGGTATGAGAAATAGATTGTGTCACAGTAATGAAGCACAGGAAAAGGGAGCTTGTTATAAGCTGATTATAGTGTAGATTGAAGGACTGGTTCTCATTAGCTACTTTAGATTGGACAGCATCCTTGAGCTGTAGTAATTACTGAAAGTAATTTTTGAAACGGAAGGTGGGGCAGCTGGTACAAGGAGGGACTCGAACAGTTGCATGGAGATTGGAAAGAGAGGTGGGAGGGGTGGCCCGCAGCCTGCCAGGTGTCATTACCCCCAATACTAAGGCAGAATGAATGAAGCAGCTGCGCCTGGCTACTTTCTAGTTAGGCTCTCCAGCAATGAGGAGAGCGTGCTTTGCATGGAGGAATGAATACAGCATAAGCATTAAGAGGCCTGTTTAAAGTTCAAGTGGACAGGGTGACTCCCCGGAGCTATGCCATCAACACACAGAAGCTCGGTTTTCATCCCATAATAAATGTGATGAAGGCAGGTTTCATTGCTGGTGATAGGAACAGACTTGAAAAGCAGACGCTAAATGATGGTCAAGGTAAAAGGACCTATTTTCTTGCTTCATTAAGTGGATTTGCAAGCTTGACCATTTCCACGGTCCAAAGAGGATAAAATACGCAACCTTACCAGACTTGGAGGTATTCTGAACAAATCTCTACATGCTTTGTTCCAAATGCAAGCTTTTGATCCAGCATTTCCTTCAGGGTTAGATATATGTTTCAGGGGAGAAAATGTGCTGTTTGTTGTGTGACTTGGGGAGAATGGATGTTTGGAGGCCTGGTCTAGCTCTAAACCTGCCATTACCCAGCCCTCTGGCGACCTTCAATAAATCATTTAACCTCTGGGAAATAAAAGAACCAAATTCAATATTTTCTAAAGCCCTTTATACTTATTGACTTCTCTGATTCCAATTATTGTCTCTTTGAACTGATTTATTGAGAATGAGATTAAAAGTACAAAATAGAAGTCTTCTCTCCAAATCAATGAGTAAATTCTGCACAAGATTAATATGAGAATTCCTTACTTTTAAACACATGAGATCTGGTGTGCATACTGATGGGAAACTGAGGACCATTTACAGAGATCCTAATACTAGTATGTGGAAGACTTATGCATTGATCCTCCAATAACCCTGCTGCAGATAGGTAAACACCATGTCACATGCCCATGGTGATACAGCTGAGAAGCAGGAGAGGCCACCTACTTGCATGAGCTAAATGGTCATGAAATAATGAATTGAGTCAAATGAAAATCACAGGTCAGACTCCTTTGTACCGTGATCTGAGAAGCACCCAAAAGCTTCACTTAGCCCAAATACCCCCAAAACTAGCAGAATGTTGCATTCTCTCCTCTAAAGTCCTTCCTTTGGGTTAACAAATGCACCATCTCCAGAAAGCCCTGATTAAAATATAAATGCATTACCTGGGAGGAATAAACTCATTAAGCCATTAGTGAAAATTAATAAGCTTTACAAAATTAACAGCCTAAATTTATCTGATTAGCCAGCTGTTGTTCAGGAGAAACCAGACTCTAAGGGGAGAACATGAAGTTGAAGTTTCTTCTTCAGGGAGGAGATCCAGAAGGTCTGGATCTGCAGACACTGCCGCCAGGGGCAAGTCCAAGTACATGCCTCACTTAGGGCACCTGGGCAGCGACCTCAGGACATAGTAACCAACTGAGCTACAGAGGCGGTAAGGTACCCATGAGAAATAGAAGATGAGAACAAATAGAGGGATTTGGGAACTGGGGGAGCACAGGAACTTGGTAGTAGGGGGCACTGAGATACAGTTTACCACTTGATTGTTTTACTAAAGATGGAAAGTAGCTCTCAAGGTTTGACTTTTACATATAGCATTATTGTTTTTAAAATGTTTTAGTCCAAAGACATTCAGTTCGAAGTAACTGAAAATCATCCCGCATTCAAACTTTGGAAACAGAGGAAGCCTGCTTTTGTCTATATTCTGTACTGGGTTTTTATGTAACAAACTAGAGGCCCAGTGCATGAATTTGTGCATGGGTGGGATCCCTCAGGGTAGCTTGCAGGGATTGGGCTGAAACTGGCAGTCTAAAGCCAACTGCTACTCCTGCCTGCCCCTCCCACTTATCCCAGCCATGCTGCACCTGATGTGTGCTCCCACCCAGTCAGTCCTGATTGGGAGAGGCTTGCACTGCCACAGCGGCACTCACCAGCCATGAGCTCTGCATCTGGCACCTGTCCCGAAGTGGGTGGGCTGAGGGATGGAGGGTCAGGACATGATAGGCCCTCTGGGTGGGCAGTGGGATGCCCTTGTAGGCCCAGGATCAAGATCTGTCCTGCTGATATACATGCCAGTTGTGGGCAGCCACCTGGCAGCCACTTTTATGTCCTTTCTTTCTTGCAGAGCATCTAGGAGGGGAAGTGGCTATGGTGCCCGAGGCCGACTTCCAGGAGGCCAGTGGCGCTGTCAGGGTCATGCTGGCAATGCTGGTCTGTCAGTGCCTGGCCCGCTCTCCAGAGATTGGACCTGCAGGACTACTGAGGGTGTGAGTGGCTGCTGCCAGGCTGGTGGGCTGCTGGGATGGGTCAGTCAGCTGAGTGGTGCTCCTGTTGCGGGAGCACACTGACCACCAGGGGGTTAGCTCCTGCATTGAGCATCATAGTGCCTGATGGTCAGTGTGCATCATAGTGCCTGGTCAATTGGTCATTCAGTTGTTCGGTAGCTTAGGATTTTATATATATAGATAAACTGTGTGAACAAAGGACTCGTGGCTCAGCTGGTATGTCTCAGTGGTTGAGCACAGACCTATGAACCAAGAGATTACAGTTCAATTCCCAGTTAGGGTATATGCCCGGGTTGCGGTCTCCATCCCCAGGATGGGGCATGCAGGAGGCAGCCGATCAGTGATTCTCTCTCATCATTAATGTTTCTGTCTCTCTATCTCTCTCTCCCCTCTCTTTCTCTCTGAAATCAATATTTTTAAAGACTCATTTTTTAAAAAAAGGAATAAATAGAGGGAGAGAGAAAGGATGGAGAGAGAGAGGGATGGACAGAGAAAAGGGGGAAAAGGAACATGCAGTCTAGAAACCAATATTCTAATCTAACAGCTGGCAACCTTTTCAGTAAAGAACCAGACAGCAAATGTTTTAGAATGTACAGTCCATTGGTCTCTGTGGACAAATGGATAAGTCTTGTGTTTTTATAAAACTTTATTTACAAACCAGAGACTGTTTGACCAGTGAGTCTAGGCCAAGTTCCCTATGGTCTCATAGCTGTAGAAGATGAGGCCCCAAATAGTTCAGTCATTTCCCAAAGCTACCCGGGCCTTCTTCTCCAACCCCAGCGTGTTTTTTACAACATGTCAACATAAACCTACTTTGAGTTAAAAGCATTAGTTACACATTAAAGAATGGTGCTCAGAGACACTTGAAAATCCAGGTCAGAGTTCAGGCTTTCATTCCAAACTAAGTCTATTTGGAGTTAACTGTGGGGTCATGAATCAGAAAGGCATAAGAAAGGTTGCAAGCCCAGAAGTAGTCACTAAGAGAGCATAGGTGAGTCTCCACTGAGAGATATTTGAGGAATGCTTAGTTTATGATGCCACAGAGGAAAGGGAAGCTGGGGCAGACTCTCACACACGTACACACACGTGCATGATGTATATTACCTCACGTAGTTCACCTCTCAGAATAGTGTTAGCACCAGTTAACAGAATATTACCTCTCAGAATAGTGTTAGCACCAGTTAACAGAAATGAAGAAACTGAAGCTCGGAGCTTTAAGAAACTGCTCTAATTTGCACAGTTGGAAAGTGGCAGAGTCAGGATTTGAACCAGGTACGTATCATTTTTTTGGTTGTGCTGTTCGTATATGAAACATGGTAGAAAAGTCCATAAACATTTTTACCTGAAGCTGATAGTATTCTCTTTGTATTTTGTTAAAGTAACCGCCCTGGTATTAAAAAGGAAGGTCACATTTGAAAATTTATATTATTATCATCTCAAAATTATATAATTAGATCTCACTTTAAACACAACCTCATCAAGCTTTTCATTCCATTTTCTCTCTCTTTCACACCCACACAGGCACACCCACATGCATACTCACCCCATCAGTATTTTTCTCTCTGCATCTCTATTATTTTCATTCTCTCTTTCTCCTCCTGTATAGGGTGTCCTACTGAAGGATTCTCACCTGGACTAATGCGGCAGGCTTCTCACTGGTCTCCCAGCCCCTGTCAACTCTTCGTTTGCGCTGCAGCCAGAATGACCTTGTTTAAATGCTTCACTGCTTTCCCTTTGCCTTGAGCATAACTTCAGTGCAGCCTCCTGGCCCTACCTCTTCTGCCCTCCTTACATCCCTGGCCTCCTTCTTCTCAACTGCCCTTTCTCTCTGCCCTCAAGTGACAAGGGCTGTCACTGGTCCAAGGGAGGAGGCTTACTCCATGAGGCCATGAAAGGTATTGTCCTTTCAAGTAAAGCTCTTCGCCTCTATAGGCTTGCCCGCTTGCTCTGGCCCATTTAAATGCTGTTTACTCTCCACATCTCAAAACAAAAGGTATGTCCTAAGGGGTCTGTGCTCCCTAAATCCACAGGCCAGTCACTCCTTAGTGTGGTCTATCACATAGCAACCAATAGCACTTCCAGGATTGAAAATCACATATGCATAAGCAAGATTATTTATTTTTGAGTCTCCTATGAGACTGAATGTTCCAGAAAGGCAAAGCCCATGTTTGTTTTCCCTAATCCTGTATTCGATACAGAGAGCCTAATGTAAAGGAGGCAAACAAAAAACATTTGTTAATTAAACACGTAAAAAACTCCATTTCAACCTCTACAGCCTCACCATCGCTGTTAAAATTCTCTTCGCTGAATTTAGCGCTAATTAAAAAATGCATTTTTAAATGTGTCTTCCCTTTTTAATATCAGGGTGGTTTAATATATAGAAATAAGTACATATGCAATGATAAGCTTCAGGTAAAATTGCCTTATAGGTTTCATTGCCTTATAGGTTTCTCTTGCATTTTTCATACAATAACAACAAAACCAGAAATATGAAATTCAGCTGCTTGACATATTCCCAAGCTACCAGACAGAAATATATTGCCCCAGAGAGTTAACTGTTTTTATCTTTTTTTCTCCTTTCATAGTCACTGGATGTTTCCTGGGAGGATTCAAACTGCTTTGCACAAAACATTTTTTCATGGTGGATAAGACTGTACAAAGCAAAAGTCAGTGAAGGATCAGAAAAACCCAAAGGAGAACTTTCTCCATCAATAGCCCACAGAGCCAAGAGCTCCCCTCCCACCTTTGGTCCTATGGAAGGCAGCCCCTGGGGCTCTGTCTTAAATATCCGCGCCCTTGGAACTTTCTGCGGAGATCCCTGGATGGGATTATTGTTCAGCATTGCCCAAGCATACAGCTTAGCTTGATAAGTTTACGTATCATGTCTTAATAAGATTCATTTTAGTAACTGCCTTTTCTAAACACCTACACCTAAAATTAAAAATACTAAAGAGAAGGCATACTCAAGTCATTTCCCAATAAGCAGATGGCAGATGGGTCCCATCGTACCCAGCTCTGGACTGCATGAAGCAACAGATTGTGCATCGTTTCACAAATCCTCAAATTAGAAATTTTATAGCCTCATGAATTGCAAGATGAAGTCTGTTTTTTCTGAGAAGGAGACCTGATGCTTATCTCAGAGCCTCCATCTCGTCCATAGAGCACTTTGCAAATAAAATTGCTTCACGATCTATTTAATTAGCTATTGCTCACAACCATTCTAGCAATTCACATGATGGTTATTTGTATTTTATGATTGTGTTAACTTGCTCAAAACATGCCCTGAACAATTTCTTGGTGTCTGATTTCACACTAGTTCAACAACAGGGATGGCGAGAATGAGTAGCTGGAGGGCCCGGATGTAGTAATGTACCCCACTTCCTCCTGGGACTGATGACCATGCCACAGTCTCAGTAATGGGACCCGCAACAGGATGCACAGAACCTAATCTTGGACTGCCTGCTAATTCCGTCAATAACAGAGAAGTCTGAGGACACCTGTCTAGGTGCCTCTCTTCTGGCAAGGGAGGAGACACAGCAGAGAACAGGGAACTGAACTGCATTGGTGAAATGTTGGAAAGCTGGGTTTCAGGGAGTGGCCGCTCTCAGTGTGTGACTCAGACATCCTGCAGGCTTCTCAAGTTGGGAGGCAACTGCAGGACCTAGAATACTTGCCAGTACATAAAATGTGGCTTTTCTGTTGGCTGGAATGGTGTTCAGAAGTTAAAAGCAATAAATTAACTTAACGTGAATCAACATGGAAAAATCTCAAAAACAAGTCGTTGAGTAAAAACACAACTTCCAGAGCAACATACATACCATCTGTGTAAAAAAATCATATGCACACACATGAAAACCATTTTATTTTCCAAGCATGCAAATATATACGTGTAAACCATGAAAAAGTGTTTTTGTGCATATAAGCTTGAATTCTTTCAAGAAGCATTTAGAGCTATTCTAAGATGGGAGGGGAGAATGAATAAATAGCTTAGGAAATCTATTTTTTTTTACTAGTAGTTTAGAAATAAGTCAATTGGTTAAATGTTAGCTTTTGTTTTGCATGTATATATCCAAATATATAAAAACATATATACATGTAGATTTATATATACATATGTGCTATATGTAATATTTTATATACTATATATAATCTTTTTATGAGCTAAAGGATACATAAAGAATTCATCAGAGTTATTGTACCAGAGGGAAGAATTAGAGCTGATTGTCCAAAAAAATCCATATAATTAATGATCAATAAAATTATAACAAGAAACAAATAATGAAATGGCATAAAGTATAAATATCAACTAACATGTACTGAGTCCTTATTACAAGCCAAACACTCTTCTAAATCTTTTGCATGTTTTAATTAATTTTATCATCACACAACCCCATGAGATAGGCATGATGATTGTATCCATTTTGTAGAAGAGGTCATCAATGCCTGGGGATTACATTTTTCTGTCCAAGTGTAGACAAATTGTAAGTGGAGGAGCCAGAGTTGAGACCCAGGCAGACTGTGTTTACCCACTGTGACCTGCATGGCCCCTTACATTCTGATCTGACCTTGCCAGCTCTCTTGAGAGAGGCACTGTCCCATCATCTGAGTGCAAAGATGCATCATGGGACATAATTCTACTTCCAGTGGCAGATCTGGATCTGATCATAGTAAACTGCTCTCATCCTATTTCACTGTCCCCTTTAGAATCAGAGCAAAGCACTGCCCACAAGACACAGACAGGCCAACCTCCTAACATTCACGGAAACTAGCTTCTAAAATAATTGACCAAGGTTCATAAATTATTGAATGCTTTCAAGACAAAAATATTAAATTAGTAATTTTTTTTCCATTCAATGCATTTCAAAACAGACTCTAAAGATATTGACTTGTCTTATATATGTGTTTTCTTCTCAAGGGAAGAATTGAAACTGTAAGATGCAGAAGCATAAATTTGATTCTAACTCAAAATGCAGTTGTCTGACTCAAAGATGTAGACAAAATAGGATTTCCCCTCTCTTCCTTTTTAAGGTAGAGAGGTTTTAGATCAAAGATCAAATAGCTTCACAGCAAACATTCATCTATTCTTGTCCCTCCCCAAACTTCAAAACAAAAAATCTGACACAAATCAACTTTGAAAAGCAACAGCAATCAAATCTAAAAAGACAAAGAGAATAGGACAGAGGACAACAGTGGATGAGAGACTACGGTAAGTTTGGAAGACAAAAGCAGATATGGCAGAGGTAACTTTTGCTTGGGAAAGAGAACATTGAAGAAAAGCAGACCATTCAGCCTGCTCAAGAGGCGAGGTTTCAGCCAGAGTCTCACAACACAGAGAACAGATGAAAATCTACAGTTGAGTTTGGACATCAGGGAAGGTCTTTTGTTCCACAAATCCAGGTCCCCATCAGAACCGAGCAATCTAATTACTGCAGGGGAAAAAAAAAACTCTGAGAACCTGGGGATTCAGGTGCACCAAGCACAAGGAGGTGGGATGGAGTGAAGGGTGGGATACTGAAATTCTATGCTTATGTCGGGAAGCCCGCCGGTGTTCCTGGGGCAGCATTTTTCTCTGGAGAAATGGAAGCACCCTGGACAAACATCTCCAAGAACTGGCAAATGTGGAATAGGGGCTGTGCTTTCATGCCTGATGACCCTGTAGAGGTGGACAAGCTCCACTCAGGCACAGAGAGTTCTCCATACCCATACTTCAGGATGAACAGAAAACCAGGGATCATCAGACATTGTGACAAGCTTCCAACCTGACGTACAGAGACTACATCAAATAGACCTATATATGCAACAAAGCACAGGACATTTCTCAAGGAAGCCAAAATGGTTAGGGAAGCGGAGGAAAAATGCCAAAATAAGTGAATATCCCCAGAGAGATAAATATAAACAAATTGATAAGAAAAGGGGCCAATTGGAGAGAAGTAATAGTTCTTAAAAATTAAAAATAGCCAGAGGAAACTGGTTGATGGAAGAGTTAGAAGTTAAGAAATATTCCAAAAAATTAGAGCAAAAGATAGAACATAAAATAAAAATGATAAAATTATATGAACTCAATAAATCTAAAAATAGGTGTTCCAGAAAGAAAAGAAAAAAGAACAAATTCTAAGTAAGAAATTATCAAAGAAGTAATCCAGTACTTCCCAGAACTGAATGACACGAGTCTTCAAACTGTGGAGACATAGCACAATGACTAAAATGCCTGGCACCAAGGACCATCTCATGAAATTTTAGAAAACAAGGGATAAGACATTAAAGAAAAGAAAAGAAAAACAGGTTACATACCAAATAGTAATGATCAAAGTGACTTCTGAGCAGCAACACTGGAATCTGGGATCTAAAAGGAAGTGGGAAAATATATTTGAAATTCACAAAAATGTACTTTTTTTTTTCAATGTAAGTTTCTACAGCCAGTTTTCTCCTCTATAAAACTGTTAGGATGATAAAGTGAGTTAACATTTATAACCTCCCTAGAACAGAGCCTGACATCTAAAGGTGCTCATTGTATTGGTTAAGTGCTTTCAAAAATAGGGTACTCTGTGAGTGAAATCTCTAATGGAAGATAGAAGCCATGTGTTCAAATATGTATGTATTCTAAACCTATTTTGATGGACACACAACAGATGTTGAAGGATCTGAAGGTCTTTACACAGCACAGACTGCCCCTAAACCCCACACTCTCCTGTCTCCCTGAGATTCCCTCTCAAATGCCCAACTACGAAGTGACCATGTATCACCAAACAGGGGTGCTTTGGAGTGAAAGGAAGCTGTTGATAATTATGTCATGATGACCAAATAAACAAAGACTGTCCAAGGAAACCAACATGTGTAAACTGAACTTTTGCTCTTCTCCATTAAATTTGCTTTTTCTAAAATCTCCCCCCATTTTGTTAGTGGAAATCCCATTGTTCCAATTAGCTAAAGCACCAATGTCATTTCTAAAGTACCCTACATCTAATCAGTCAGCTAATTTTACCAACTCTACCTTCAAAATATGCCCCAAGTTTCACCATTTCTTACCCTGGAGGCCATATTTCTACAGTAGCATCTTAGCACTTTCTACCAGCCCTGCCCTTTTCCATTTGTTCTCGTTCCAGCAGCCAGTGGCTTCTCAGAAATCTAAGCCTGATGTTGCATCTTGTTCCTCCATTGTTCATTAACCTCCAAAGGCTCCCATCTCTCAGAGTGAGAACTGAGGCCTTGATGGGCACATGGCGCGTGGGAACCCTAATCAGAGTTTGAGTTCGCTGGAAGATCAAGGCCAATTTTCTATACACATGCATGCAGAGAGGCTGTAACCTGTTTACGTTAATGTAGCACAAGCATCACGAAATGGCACAAGGCCTCTTTTATTTGAGCATGTATATAAGTTGCCACTGACCAGCCAAGTGGGCTGGGCCGCTTTGTGCAGCTGCTTCTGTGGGGCTACTTTGAAGACCTACTTTGTCTGATGGCTCCTGTAGTAGCAATGGCTGCTAGTTCTACAATAAAGTCTCTCCCGTATGTGCCTATGACGTCCCATGTCTTCTTCGTCTAATACTCACTGTCCATGTTCTTGGCAGGAGACCTGTGCTCCAACAGTTGGCGTAGTAGAGCAGGATCAAGGACCTGTGTTCACACACAGCCCTATGCCATCTGTCCTCATGCACACTCCTGTCCTCTCCACCACATGGCACTGCTTCCCCTCTATGCTTGTTTCTATAACACATCATAGCTCTCCTACCTAAGGGGCTTTGCGTTTTGTGTTTTCTCAACCTGCAATCGTCACCCTCAGATATCTTTATGAGTCACTCCCTTGCCTACCACCAATTTTTTTTGTGTATTTTTAAATTCAAGCAGGACGTTCTTATTTTGATCATTCTTCTTACTGAAAATCACATCCCTCATTTCAATGCTTCCTATCCCTCTGACCTGCTTTATTTTTCACCTAAGTATTATCACATCTTCTACAATTTAATATATATTTTTTTCATTGTTTCTTTCCCCAACAAAATATCAATTCTATAGGAGCAGTGACATTTTACTATCTTGTTCACTGCTGGGTACCTATAACTAGAACTGCACCTCATTAAATATTTATTGAATAAATAAACTAAGAATATAAACATGTTATTTAAAATATGAAGTTAATAGTAAGAGAACCCAGTTAGAAGAGTTGAAGGTGATTGCTATGGGACAGGGCAGAGGACTAGAGTTGGACAATGGATGGCTGTTTCTCTCACAGGCATTCCAGTATTAGCTAATTAAAAACTGATTGTTAGTTTTTTGTTTTTTTTTTAAGTAAATTAACCTCATGAGTAAAGGTGGATTAATTCTTGACAGCATAAACTTCTGGACCTGTGTCAGCAATGCCAAGATGCTCTCCAATTTTTCCTACTGCCCTGAATGCACCGAAGTGCACATTCCCACACCTTCACATCAGTAGAGATATAATATATATCTCTCAGATTTGCCCATCACTGTAGTGTCTCCATCATCCATGAAGCTCTCTGCACCTAAACTTTCAGTATAGCTGCCCAGGTTGCTTAGGTTTTCTGGGGCTGCTATAGCAAAGTACCACAGTCACTGTGACTTAAAGAACAGAAATTATTTTCTCCATAGTCCAAGATAAAAATGTTATCAGGGTTGGTTTCTCCTGAGGCCTCCCTCCTAGGCTTATAGGTGACTGTATTTTTCCTGTCTTCACATGCTCTTCCCTCTGTGTGTGTCTTCGTCTAGTCTTGAAAACACACCAGCTATATTGGATTATGCTCCAGCGATACAGGCCCACATTTACCACAAGTATCTCTTCAAAGGCTCTATCTCCAAATACAGCCACAATCTGATATACTGAGGGGTTAGAACTTCAACATATGAATCGTTGCCCCATTACACATAGCAACCCATTGAATGCCTCTCAGGTTCCTACTGAAGAAACATGAAGAGGAGAAAGAGTGGGGCATCATGATTTTGTAGGGATTTCTTTTATATGAAAAGCCTTTACCCCATCAGAACCCCTTAAAGAAACAGAAAGAATTTGTTGTATTATTCAGGAAATTCTCCCCCAGTGAGTTGGACACACCCTTTTGTTGAGAAATGATTTAGAAAATAAAGGAAATGTTATTGCTGCAGGAATTTCAACAATATAAGAAAACTAAATTGAATGTTAAAATGATCAACTCTCCTGGTGATCAGGAGGCATATCTGAATACAACCTTTTATTTTTCTTTCTTTTTTCTCTTTCTTTTTGCAAAGAACCACTAGCAAAAAGTAGGTCTTCAAAATAAAATTTCACAGGGGCCTAGGCATTTAACCCCCCCCACACACACACACATACACATTTGTAACTCTTTATTTCCCCTCAGACCATTCCGTTAGGTGTAGAGTAAGGGAAAACCAGTGAGGAGACATCCCCTTGCAGAAAACATTGACAGGGACGGGGAATAATGAAAATCAAACATGGCCAAAAAATGGCTTTCCAGCATATTGAAAGAGGGGTTGACTCCACCAGGGACCAAGAAATCCCCTCATCAAAATCCAATCTTGATTTTTACCTATGAACTGATTAAAGTCCCACCTGTCACTCAGCCATTTTATCTCCCAGGTTCAGTGGATGAGCAATTTTGCAGTGGTTTGTCAATATGGTGTCAGTCTGCTGAGACCAGAATGTTGTTCATGATGGTAAGAATTAAAAAGAGAGCCACTTACCAATGCATTTTATATTGCTATTAGAAGATATTTAAATCATGTGTTAAAAGCCAACAATTTTGAAGAAATTGCAGATTACAACAGTGATGCAGAGATAATTATGACATCTCAGCATGGGCACTTAACAAAACAATTTTATTTTTATAGACCTTAAACAAGGTAAAGCTTGATTTGAAAATCTAAGTAACTTCAAGAGTCCAGAGACAAAATATTAATACATCTTTGTATGCTGAAGTATCATGAGAGTGAAACCAATTTTGAAAGATTCTGTATGAGCACAGAAATCACTCTGGAAAAAAATGGTTTTATGGTTTTCATTAGTATTGTGCCTTTGAAAATGTTCTTTCATATTTCACTAATGTTTTATCATAATATTTATCTTTTATTTCTTCTGCTGATACTGATGATCTTGATTTATAAACACAGTGAGAAAAGCTAGACAAGCCAAATACCTTTCCATATTAAAGACATTAACTACGTAAAACCGTTGAATGAAGAAAATAGACACCCCCCAAAAAAATGTTGATTAGAGTGTTGGATTCATAAAACAGTGAGGAACATACTGACTTCTCGGTTATCCTCTGTTGATAAGATGTAATCAACTTTCTCTCTTTCTTTTCTTTTGTCTCCAGTAGGGCATTTATAAATGGTCACCCTATTTTTTTAAAGTTATTATAAAATGAGAAATATTTATAGAACATTCCATTAGGAAAGAAATTTATACCCATAACATTAGCATTTGTTTTCTTTCATTGCAGAGGGCTCTCTCAAGCCCAATCTTGTCCGTGTGTTCTCAGTATGTGGTGGGTACTTCCCAGATGGACTTCTAGGTAAATGCTCACTAATTCTATTTGTCAATGCGATAGGGAGGAGTCATCCAAAAACTGTATCACTTGGTATTCACTAACTTAACTAAATAGCCAGGCTTGACTATAGAAAAGCATATTTATATGAATTCTCCTCCTTGGGATTTTTATTTTAGATGAACAAATATAGCTTACTTTTAACTTGAAGACCAGGAAAATAATTCAATATTAATCACAAATATTTAAGTGGCCACTACATGCCAAGTAACTTCTAATCTGCACTCTAGACCTATGTTACAGATGAGAAACTGAGTGTAAACACTAGGGATGTTTTGGTTAGACTTAAGAGAAAGCTCAACTACTATGGCTGACATAAATATATTTTATTTTTCTTCATATAAAAAGCAATGAAAATGTAATATCGTCTAGAACTGCTGCAATAATGCCATCAAGAACCTGTTATCTTTCCATCACAGCATCCTCAGCATGTTGGAATATTGCTTCAGGGTTGTTGACTGAATGGTGTTTGCAGGGTCTGGCATCATATTTTTTGTTTGTATCAGAATAGGCTGTTTGGGAAAACAAACCTTCCTGGGTGTTTTAAACAGAGAAGAGGTTTTACTACTGGGAATTTAGTGCTTATAGAATTGTTGGGAGGGTGTCTAGGGGAATAGAGGTCTGCATAGGTCCTTGCTGATTCTGGGTTTGCAGCTAGATTTGGGGTTAGGAAGCTCTAGGAACCACAGAAAACACTGACCATGATGCACTGCTCAGCCTCAGTTCAGGCACTTCTTTAAAAAAAAACTGATCTGAAATCATTGTAAATTCTCTTCTTTGCTGAAGTTCATGTATCTATTCACTGCTGTCAAAGGACCAATAAAATTGCTTCTGTTTCTCTTCTACTTTCCAAATTTCATGTAACTACAGACCCTAAACTGAAACCCTTGTGGCAGGAATTCTGAGTAGGCAACTCCCAGGCTTCCAGAGCCTGCAGTACAAGAAAGGTATGAAAGGGAAAAAATGGAATTGAGTGAACAGTAGACAATCCAGCACAAGGATCCAAGGAGCAAGAAGGGCAAGCAAGAACCAGCAATGACCTTCATCCCCTTTACCCGGTAAACAAATGTGTTTCTTATATTTCATTGTTTAGAATCGGGTCCCCTTGTCCACTTGTTTGCAAGGGAACAGGGAGAACATGCATTTAGCTTTTCTTGCTACTTGGTGGATGCAAGGGAGGATCTCATGAGCAAACTCAAAAGATAGATGGAAGATTGAGATGATACAGATATGATTTTTTAAATCAACAAAGAACTTTTACAAATGTTAACAAAAAAAAAAAAAAAACCAAAAATTAGGAGTAAGTATAGGAAAATGGGCAAATATAAATATCCAATTACAGCAGACAATGTCCACAAAGGGCACAAAAGTATGTGCAAGAAACCCTCAATACTACCCTGGTTGTGGTGTTCAGTGGTTAGAGCATCATTCTGAGCACTGGAGGGTAGTGGGCTCCATTCCTGGTCAAGGGCATGTACCTGGGTTTGAGGTGAGTTCCCTAGTCCTGGTCAGGTCACTGCATGTGTGGGAGGCAATCAATAGATGTACCTCTCTCACATCAATTTCTCTCTCTCTCTCTCTCCCTTCCTCCATTCCACTCTCTCTAAAGATCAATAGAAAAAAATATCTTCAACTAGGGATTAACAAAAAATAAATTAGAAAGCCTCAATATCATAAAAATTGGAGAGAACTGTACATTTAAACTAAGATAAATTATATTGTCATGGGAGTATAGACTTGTGTAGCTATTCTAGTTGGCACCTGATGGTACTTTAAAGTCAGCATAGATTTACACTCTGACTCAAAAAATCTGCTCCTAAGTGAACATTTCCAGGAAATTACCAAGCAGGTCTACAAATGAACAGGAATAAATACAGTTATGACAACTGTTAATGGTGGTGGAAACTGGAGTCAATGGATAGGTGAAACGTGGTGCAAGGACACCATGGTGGACGAGGAGACAGAAGTAACATGGATGAATCCAACCAACATATATAAAGCAGACAATAAGTAAAAAACAGAATGATATCTCCAAGGCCACTTACAAAAACAAAGAATGCATGCAACCAAAATGCAATGCATACTTAATGATCACGCATTAGAATGAGTGGCCATGGTGAGGAAAGTAGAAAAGGGAATGGATATAAAGAATAAATAAACAAACAGGAAAAGAGTCTTATTTAGACCAATGGTAACGTGTCCTAACCCTGGGAAACCTAGGTTAATGAAAAGGAGCTAATAGTCAACTGATTTAAAATATAAATTGTGTGTGTGCTTGTGTTTATTACAAACATTAACACCCATCCATGCCCTCAGAGTAATGTGATTCTAACGCATAGGTTCTGAGAGTTGTCAGTACACAAACCTATCTTGGTTACTATGAATCCTTTCCTAACGAGCCCCCTCCACAAGAGTGCGCCTCTCCTAGAGACAGTTACAAGGGTTTGGGGGAGACAGAGCAGTACAATGGAAGATCAATGGACCAGGAGCCAGACAACACACACTTTATGGGTAAATCCTCCTTTTTGTTGGAAATAATTAAGTCATTCTTCTTATCAGGTCATCAGTGAAGTATTCAAAACGTCAAGGGGCAGCCATCAGTCACAAGGATTTTTCTAGAAAGTCTTTTTAATTTTCCAGCAGTGTGTTAAGAAAGAAATAGTCAGATACTATCTATTTAGGTTTCTCAGCCCTCTGCTTGTGAGGTTTCTTTCTTTTCCTTTCAAAAGCCTAGACAGGGAAGCTTTCCCTTGCCCTCAATTAGGAGGAGCAGAAAGAGAAATCTGTCAGGTCTGTTCTCCACTTCCCTGGGGGTCAGTGGAAATGGATTCCCTTTTTTATTCCAGGGGTGATTGGCAGTGATGACATCAAGAACAACTATTCCCTTCTCAGTTTGGATGCTCAGAGGTGGATGTCCTCTCTTCTCAAATGGAAATATTCAAGGCAACCAGCATGCATAATTTATCATGGCATAGGACAAGATAGAAATGTTATGCTGAACATGTCCTGCCATTATACCCTCCCCTTTCTGACACCTATGAGGAATCCCTGGAGAATCAGAGACCAATCCTGGTGGCAGTCACTCTTCCGGTAGCAATTTATCAAGCTCATCTCTTTCACAAATGAAAGAATGATTGGCACCTAGAGAAAAGACAATAAGAACAAGATTTTCCAAGGATGCCCTAGCAAATCCCTGCACTTAATGCCTGTGTGACTTTGGACAAGCTATTTAACCATTTTTAGATGTCTATTTACTCTAAACGGATCTAAAATATTTCTAAGCATACATAGTTGTTGTGAAAGTAAACCAAGGCTCTTAGGAAGTAAAATCAAGCAGACTACAGACTTTTTATCTCCCAAAGCCCTTACTTCTGAGCCACAGGTTACACCATTCATTGGACTAGTGCGGAAGTGTGTTTTCTTGGTAAAAGAGGGTGAAATCCACTCAAATACAAGGATGATAGCCTTTTTATAATGTAGCCTCCTTTCAAACAGAGAAACGCACAGCCATTATCATCATTTTCATATTCTACTGAAGTAATATTACATACTAGTATTACATATGCAAACGAAACTAAGTATGTTTGTCATGTTTTGGTACCTTAAAAATTAATCTAAAATTGCATCTTGCTATTGTGTTCTTTTAGTTATTAAATATCTACTTAAATATTATTAAGAAGTTGTATAGACACACTCAGAAATTTAAAAGTATGCTCGCCCTAACAGGTTTGGCTCAGTGGATAAAGCGTCAACATGCAGACTCAAGGGTCCCAGGTTTGATTCTGGTCAAGGGCATGTATCTTGGTTGTGGACAAATCCCCAGTAGGGAGTGTGCAGGAGGCAGCTGATCGATGTATCTCTCTCATTGATGTTTCTAACTCTCTATCCCTCTCTCTTCCTCTCTGTAAAAAATCAATAAAATATATTAAATAAATAAATAAATAAATAAATAAATAAAAGCATGATCTATTTCATGATCAATTTAATAGCACTTAGGAGTAATTTTGACTACTTATGTTGTTTTTCCTCATGTGCTACATTCATAACGTAATTTCTATTTAAGATAAGTCTTCACTGAACTGTTTATAGTCATAAGAATGGGGTCTGAGTCCAATGGCCTGGGTTAGAATCATAATTCCAGGCCACACTGTATATTAGTAAGCAAGTTGTTCCACCTCTTTGAGCCTCACGTCCATCTTGTATAAAAGTGATTAACACAATGCCTGGCAACTTGTAAACACTCAATAAATATTAGCTGCTGCTCCTGTCACTACTGCTCCTATCATCATTATCATCACTGTTACTTTGCTCTTACTCACTAATCTTCAGCAATAGTTATAATGCTTATATCGCTCCAAACATCTTGGAATCCCTAATCATGTTTCCACATAACCATGCTGCTTTCCTCTTCCCATTCATTGTCATTAGCTGCTTTTTCCAAGTTCTGTAACTAGGAGACATACTAAAAATCAAAAGAATTGTTTAAGTACTCGGGCCTGGGCACTAAATTGGAAGGTATTGCTGTCACTTAGGAAGAGAATAGCAAAGAGCAAAACCCGCCTTGTGTCCTCATTTTCACTTTGATGTGCCACAAATAAAAAATGAGCTGACAGTCCTAAAATATGAAGACACCATATTGTTGTCATTCTGCATCCTGGCACATCTAATCCTCCTCATGCTGCTCGAGCTGTTGAAGGCTTTGAAGTGAGAAAATACCACTGCCTGATCTTCCAGCACTGATAATTAAGACACAGTGTGGCAAATCTAAAGAGACAGACCATCTAGTATCTACATTCCCTTCCCAAGTAGCAATGGGAGGGGAGAAGAAGGAGAAGGAGGAGGGGAGCAAGCTTTGAGTTGTAACTCATAAATCAATTGGTTCTACCTTTCGGTAGGAAAATACTAGCAACTTCTCTATCACGACTCAATCTCATCTTGCAGCCCCCAAACAATTTTTCTTTCTTTTTTTTTTATGGTTTATGATCTTTTTCTTAAGACTATTTTTCTCTCCTAAGGAAGAGAGATGCCCTCTCTTTAAAAAAAGTTTTATTATTTATCTTTCTGTGGGGGGGGGGGGGGGGGGGGGACTGGATGTACTTCTATGCATTCTTCTTTGTCATAAGAAATTGCCATTGTGTCATAAATTTAAAACAGGTTGTGCTTCTGAAGCTCCATTCAAATCTGAACAGGGAACATGTGGGATATAAAGGTTTATTAGTATAAATGGATAAATAATGAATGTTGAGTCTCGGGAACCTTGTGTTCCAGCTAGTTGGCTCCAATAACATGTCATAATATATTTTTTTTAAATTCCACTAGGCAATATCTTCACAAAGATAAATTGATCTGAACTCTAATTGGAAAGGCATAGAAAGCATATTGCCATGTTCATTTCTTTACAATAAATAATTGGGGTCTATGAATTCAACTGTGATTTATTTGTAAGTATATCATAATCATCAAAATGGGTGACAGACTTAAAAAAACAACATAACTCACTGTTGAATAGATTCAAAATTAAAGCCTGTTCGCTCCAAGATCTGTCTGAACATTATCTCAAGTGATATTTGCTTGTTGTTCTCCTTCTGGTCTCTGACCTTTCTCTTCCTACTGCATTTAAATGAACTAATATCATTTAAATGAAAAGATTCAGCACCAATTGCATAGTGCTGCAAAAAAGACTCACAGTGATCTTTTGAGTCAAAGGAAAATCTAACTTGACAAATAAAGTTAAATCCCATCTTCCATTTTCAAAGAATGTTCAAGAATGTCAAAATAACAGTTATCAAATTTCAGATTAATCAGATTATGAAACTATCAACCAACTATTAAAATCATGAGTGGAAGTACATTTAAAAATAAGCATTAGTCATGAATTGGGTAAGTTTAAAAATGACCTAATTGTTTTCATAATTTCTTTGTAAAAGATATAGGATTAGCAAAAGGTAAAGGAGAACTCCTAGGATATAAAATGTGGACTCATTTAGAGTCCTGAGATGCTAGTTGAGCAAAGAGGAAGGATGGATAGGTATGGGTGGGACAGAAGGGAGAAAAGGAAGCAATGTAGGAATTAACATATTCCCGGGAGTTAATATTCAGACAAAAGCCGTGATTTAACATGTGGTCATACTAGTTTGTGTATCATGTAATACTTGAATGTGTTTAATCATGACAGGGAGATGATTGAAGAATTCCAGACCTTAAATGGATTCCAGGAATTCATTGTCTATATTTCTTTATATTTGGTAAAGGAGAAAATGTCATATATGGCTCTAGGGACACCCTAGCCCAAATGAATCAGGCAGTGGTGGTGGACATGGCCCTCCTATGAGGTTACTAGAGTGGGCAGGAGACTGGGCCACGTATAGAAGCTACTTTTCATTTGCTATTACTGCAATCACTATTGTTCGCTTAACATGGCTATAACCTTTTATAGCTTTTAACTTATATGTATTTATGTGTGTAGATATAATTTAATTAGACCTTTCGAGAAGTCTCCACAAATAGTAACTTATGATCAACCCCATTATGAGTGATTTGGGGAAAAAGCACTCATGAGAGAAGCTGTGAAAAAAAGACTTGGTTTGGTAAAAGGAAAGTATAAAAGAAAGATGAAGAAATTAAGGAGAAATGACAAAATTTCTTTAACAATCATTTGCATAGCTTTTGGTATGTTCAAAGCAGTCTTAGGCACATCATAAATATTGACTTATTGATGCACATAAGAATCATGTAAGGTAAATGCTACTAATAACCCCATTTTAAAGATGCAAACACTGAGACCCAAAGAAGTTAAATAACCAGCTCCAGGGTCACGCAACCTGGCTAGAGTCCATGATTCTAACCCGAAATGTTTGCTGCCTCTGCAGGTAGTGGCTTGAACATTAGAAGGATTAAATGAGGCAATATAAGTCAAGTGTTTAGCACAGCCTTTGGAAAATGGTGTTTAGAAGAACTTAAGTACACAGCCAACCGCATGGAGAAGACAGCTGGCAGGCTTTTCTGGCTCAAGTAAAGAATACAAACTATGATATTACACAATAGGAGGGAAGTTACACAAAGTATGATAAGAGACTTTAAAGACCATCCGCCACACAGGAGGTTTCCTGAATGCATCAGCCTCTGTCTGTGTTATTTCTACCCATATTTCGGCCTTCTGCTGGGCTTGGAACACTTCAGACCAATATCAGATTACCTGGGCATTCTTTTTCCTCTTAGTCCCCACTTCATCTTTACTGCAGTCCTCATCTAGAACTAGTTTGCCCAGTATCTTAAAATGATTCCACGGCTCAAACTTTAGCACGTTGCCAGTTGCAAAAATGCAAAGTTGAAAAATCTACTGCTTCACCACTCAAGCAATGGACTTTCTAGAAAGTGATGACAGACATATAAATTAGTAATAATAGCCATGTCATATATAAGGGCAAAAAAATCAAAGTTTGTCCAAAGAACAGAGAGAGCACATAAGAGTAATGTTGCTTTTGTCTTGAGGCAGATTTTCTTTAGAAGGAAAACTTAACAAAGCTTGGAAGGGAAGGAAAATGGGTGTGGAAAGGAGTGTAGATGAAAGACAGTCCAAGCAAATTACATGAGCTTGCAGAAATGGGGTGTGCTGGAGGACACACGCATGATTTGTTATTGCTCAAAATTAAGTAGGAGGAGGAGGCTGAGGAAACAGGAAGACCTAGGAGGCACGAGGAGGTTAGGCAGGTGTCCTGTCATAGAGGCTGTGTGTACCATGGGAAGTCTCATGGGAGAGAGCATAGAAAGGGGTAAGCAGAGCAGATCTGTATTTTCGATCATAACTCTCCCGAAAGCATCGTTGAAAAATTTGAGGCAGAATAAATCAGGTGCAGAAGTCGATTTCCAGGTGAGAAATGTTGAGAGCTTGACCTAAGACAGTGTTATTAGGAGATGAGGAAAACAGAAGATAAGTTTGCAAGTCAAACAGGAAGATAAATTGAAAGGAATATTGTAGCTGGAACTGACTCTTAGATTCCTTGTCTAATAACTGTGTTAGTGGGGTCACTGAAGCAGATAGCAAATACAGAAGGAAGAAGAGGTTTGGGGATAAGGGAAGGTGATAATAGACTTTTGAACAGGTTAAGTTTAAAGTGCCTTAGAGGCATCCAACTAGAGATGTCTAATAGGCAGTGAGAGGAAGAAAGATATGAACATATAATAGGCATTCAAAATTAATTTACCTTGATATATTTATGTCCCCTGCAGCAACAGTTGTTTTGGATATATTCATCCTATTGAAATACACAGGACCCGAGTGATTCTTTTCTGTGTTTACCCACAGGACTCCTCCTGATTAGTTTATAGATCAATCTGGCCAATGGCAGAACATTGAAAGATGGAAGAAACTAGAAGTTGGATCATCAGTGTCTTAATTACTCCCTCCAGTGCTGCTATGGACTGGTATCCTTCAACCCAGTGTCACAATTTTGATTAGGTGACTCTTCAACTCTCTCTCTCTCTCTCTCTCTCTCTCTCTCTCTCTCTCTCTCTCTCTCTCTCTCCCTTTCGCTGTCACTCATGTTCTCTCTTTCTCTTCTTGTCCTTTCAGGCCCAGCTGTGGCAACCCCATTTTTACCCCTTGGGTATCTCAACTATTTCCTTAGGCCTTCTCTATGTTATGATCATCTAATCTAATAAAAGAGGAATATGCTAATTGTGTCACTCTGCTACATCCCAAGCCATGCCCACCAGCCAACAGAGCAACTATATGCAAATTAACCCAACCAAGATGGGAGCCAGCATCTACAAAACTGGAGCAAACAGGAGGCTTGGTTGGCTGGTGATGGAGGAAGCTAAGCTTCCCGCTTGCCTTGGCCAGCCTTGGCCTCCACTCAAGGCAACAAAGTTTCAATTTTAGAAGATAAATCAACCCAGATACCTGCTTCCAGTCAACCTCCCTGGGAGCTTGGTCGCTGGGGGCTGTGGTCAGCCTCACCCAAGATGGCCCCACCCTCATGGGGTGAGGGTTCCTGCTGGGGGGCTTGGCCAGCCTGCAAACAGCCATCAGCCCCTCACCCAGGCTGGCCAGGCACCCCAGAGGGACCCCCACCCTAATCCGGGACACACTTCAGGGCAAACTAGCCTGCTGCCACCCATGCACCAGGCCTCTATCCTATATAATAAAAGGATAACATCCAAATTGACCCTAACAACAGAACCACTGGGAATGACTGGTCACTATGACATACACACTGATCACCAGGGGGCAGATTCTCAAAGCAGGAGCTGCCCCTACTGGTCAGTGCATTCCCACAGGGGGAGTTTTGCTCAGTCACAAGCCAGGCTGACAGCTGCCAGTACAGCGGTGGTGGTGGTGGGAGCCTCTCCTGCCTCCTCAGCAGTGCTAAGGATGTCTGACTGCCAGCTTAGGCACAATACCCCAGGGAGCAGGCCTAAGCCAGCAGGTGGACATTCCCCGAGGGGTCCCAGACTGCAAGAGGACCCAGGCAGGGCTAAGGGACCTCCTGAGTCCACAAATTTTTGTGCACCAGGCCTCTAGTACTATAATAAAAATTTCCTTTATTAAGCTCTCTTCAAATACTCTACTTGAGTGCATCACCTTTTTCTTGCCAAAACAGACAGCTAAACATGGTTTTAAGATGTTGCATTCTCCCAGTGTTCTCCCTACATCATCATCCATCCATCCCAATATCCTTTGCTGGCTTCTCCTCATCTTTCCAATATCTATATTCTAGAGTGTCCTGGGACTCACCTCTCATATTTGTTCTTTTCCCTGTGTAACTTCAGTGTTTGTATGATCTTATCCAGATGTCTTTAAATACCATCTATGTGGTAACCACCAAATTCATGTCTCCAGCTCCAACCTTTCCCACTGAGTTCCAAACTCAGCAATTAACTCAAAAGGCTAATAGTCAAATCAAAGTTAATTTGTCCAAATTATGACCCCTCAAAATCCCTTGTACTTGATCATTCCCATCTCATCAGTCGCACTGCCATTCATGGTAGAGTTAACAGTAATCCAGTAGTAAGTACTGTTCACTCTACCATCAGAATACACCCTGAAACCAACAACTTCTCACTCCTCCACCATGGTTATGCTAGGGAACACCTCTTTCATCCTTTTCCTAACTACCTAATGATCTCCTATCAGATCTCCATGCTTTCATTCTCTCCCCTACTGAAGAGATCTCTTTAAAGCACAAATCAGAACATGTCACTCACCCATTCATATGCTTTCAAAGACTTTCTATCTCAAGCTGAATGAAATTCAAATATTTTCCCATAACTTAAAGCTCTCTGTCTCTGGCCTCTGGCCAGCTCTCCAATTAATTTGTTCTTTTTTAGCCACTCAGCTTCTTACTGTCCAATACAACAACCACTGGCTATATGGGCCTATTGAACACTTGAATTATAGTTACTGGGATTGAGGAACTAAATTTCTCATTTTATTTAATTTCCATTAATTTAAATTTAAATTGTGCAACATATAATAATTTAGGTACCAGAAAACACTTAGGTATGTTTGAACAACATAAATATATATTAATCTTCCCTATCAATTATAAACTTTATAAAGTCAAAACACAAATCAATTATTTTTAATGAAAATTTCTGAATTGAGACATGCTTTAAGTATAAAACATGTACCAGATTTTGAAAAAAAATTGAATGAAAAGAATATAAAATATTGATTACATGTTTGAATGATGGTAAACATATAATTAAAATCAGCCCTGCTAGTGTGGCTCAGTGGTTGAGCATCAACCTATGAACCATGTTGATTCCCAGTGAAGGCACATGCCTGGGTAGTGGGCTTTATCCCCAGTAGGGGGGCATGCAGGAAGCAGCCAATCAATGATTCTTTCTCATCACTGATGTTTCTATCTCTCTCTCCTCTCACTTCCTCTCTGAAATTAATAAAAAAAAATATTTTTAAAAAATCAATTTTATTTTCCCTGACCACACTATCTAAAATAACCTTCAGTCTCTCTCTATTATCCTGCTTTAAAGTTTCTATATAGCTTTCATCACTGCACCTATTTGCTTATTCTCTGACTCTCATACTAAAAAGTAAAACACGTAAGAGCAGGGAATTCTTTTTTCCCTGTACAATGTTGTATTCTCAGGGCCTAGAAAGAAAATAATATATACAAGAACCTATTCAATATTTTTTGAAGAATTAATGAAATAAGCCACTGATACTCCACTGTGGCATATGTCATAACATGGACAATTTATATTTGCATACTCCTTAATTCAGCATTTAAACCTCTCTGCAATATTGGAACATAAATGAGCATGAAACATTTCACTCACAGGAACCCAGGACCCTTTATTTCAAAGATATATGGAAATCTTCAAAAGAGAACATAATATAGCAAGATATAAACTTGAAGCCTTCTAAAATGTTCTTTTTGCAGAATGCCTTAAAATTATACCTGAGCTGTTTTTTTTTGCAATGCAGGTACAATTAAACACATATGATTTCTTCAATTTTCAAAAGTCAGTAGCAGGTAATTCCAAGAAATAAAATTAGACTACCATAAAAATATTCTAGGCTCTCTCCAATGTGAAATACATAAAAGTCTTATGAGTTGTACGCTGCTGGGAATCACTGTGAATTTTTGACTTAGGTTTTAAACAGAAATATTACTTCAGGTACTAAGACAATTCTCTTTTTGCTAATGTGAAGATATATATATATATATATATATATATATATATATATATATATATATATAATGAATATCAGGGAGTTTTCCATTATTCTCTCAAATAGCATAAATTTGTACTTCCTAAACAACACAGACTGAGCTAACAATAGCACCACTGCAAATGTCAAAGAACGTGCTTTCACTCACAGCTTAGGAATTTCAAAACTGAAGGAAAGGTAAACTCATCAACATAGCAAAGTGGAAATAAGATACATCTTTATCTTGCCTTCCAGAAGTTGCATAACTTTCTGTAATTGTAAGGTTATCGTCATGGATAGGTTCGGAGGATGTTAGCAGACTCTGGCAATAAATCTTCAGTGCTGGGAGGAAAGGATGGGGGAGGAGAATTCTCTCCCCAGAAGGCCACAGCAGTGAGGATGTGTGAGGACAGCTGCCAGCCAGCTGATGGCCACAGTCTCAAATCATCTCTGGATAACTATTACTTTCCTTTTTTGTGGACACAGAGTAATGAGTCCAAGCTGGGAGGGGGTGTAGGTGTGGAGGGTCACATCAACCATCATTTCCTGCCTCCATTTTGCAGGCATGGTGTTGTCGGGTTGCTTATTTTGCTCATCTGCTTCCTAATTGGCTATGAATTAGTGAAGTGGGTTAAACTCGTGTGACTAAGAAGAACTGTATTTCATGCCAGGTTTGGGGAGGGATAGCTTTTCTGCACATTTCTAATCATTAGAGCCTCATACTTGTGAGCCTTGTCTGAAGGCCTGAGTCACATTCGGGATCTTCAAAAATTAGAGATAGAACTGGTGGCAAATATTAGAGCTTGGTGAGTATTAGATGGGAGTGGTTATCACTGGACCTTTTACCCTAATTTTCAGGCATGTGGAGTTAGAAAAATCACAGAATATGAGCCTCTGGAAATGGCTTTGCTGAGATTTGCCACGGTGTTCACGAATGGTGATACTGATTCTGGGTTTAAGCCATGTTGTGCAGAGGCTTTCTGTCTATACAATAACCTGGATTGTCTCATGTCCTCTTGAAAAATATACACTCCAGGGTCTACTCTCCGATGATGCAAGCATTCAGGAACATGAAGCACATTTAATGTCTGATACATGCATACACTGAGCTATGCATCAACTTATAGGCTTCTGCATGCCTCAAATTAAAATCTCTTCTGGACAGTCTTTCAAAATCAAAAGGTTGTTTATGTGGAAATGAAAAATGGGGAAAAAATAAAAATATTCAAAAGTGTTTTTTGATCCCTCAAGGTTGATTTTCATTTGCTTCATTCTTTTCTACCTGGAAATTGCTTTATAACCCATTTTTTCACAATTACTCTACTTTTGTCCTGTGAAATCCTAAGCTTGGATGTGCACCTTATACATAAACTGATATGATAGTGGTTAAATCTGACAACACTTTCTCTCCCCCAGAAAATATTCATAACTGTTTCCGATGCCAGTGATTCATTTCAATGCTGATATCAAATAGCTTTTGCTTTACACCTCCGGCTGTCAAATGCATGTGCTGGTCTTCCTCTAAATTTAAAATCTAGTCAGGGGAATGAAGAAGATAACACCTCTTTTATTACAGTTTGGGAAAACAATAAAAATCATTTTGGATATTGAAATATCCCACAAAGCACTTGGGTATATTTCACTCTGTTCTAGGAAAATTGCAGACAATATATTCCAAGAAACAAATGTCAACTAAATACAGTTAAAACTACGACGCCTCTGTAGTCACAAACAAATTTGCAAATACTACTAAGTTGAATCAGCAAACTACAAATAAATAAGCACAGAGGAAACTAATTGCCTAGAAAAGGATGTTCCACTTGCTTTGTCATTAGCTACTTAAAATTCTCTGCAAGTGCAGCTTATCTGAAACCAAATTCCAAAATAGAGATTAGACAGATACAGAAATCAAGTCCACGGCTTGTGTTGCTCACATGCTTCAATCAGGGCAGCCAGCCCTCAGAGAAATCTCACAGATGCAAAGTAAACTTACCAATGCTATGCCGTTTGAGAGCTGCCCTTCAATACTGAGAGGTCTAGTTCAAGGCTGCTCACACTTTAACGTGTATATACATCACCTTGGATCTGGATAAAATGGAGATGCTGATTCTGTAGGTCTGGGGCAGAGCCTGAGAACCTGCACTTCTAACCAGTTCCCAAATGAGGCCACTGCTGCTGCTGATCGAGGGGCTGTATATTAATAGTGAGAGTTCAGTTGGCTCATATTTTGTCTTGGAAATCAGAAGACCTAAATTACAATTCTCACTCTTCTAGTAATTCACTGTATGGCCATGGGGAAATTATCAGTCCAATCAATGCCTCACTTATTAAGAAGAGGCATGGAGGTTAAAGATATCACATGGACATGAAACCTCACAGAGAGTTAAAGGTGTTCTATGAACACATTTGGCTGAGCAAGCATGTTCCAGGGCATGAAAGACATCAGAAGAGTAAAGAACTGAGTCTTAATAGCTGAGAATCTAAAGTACAACAAACAAATAAACAGGTCCTATTGGAGGCAGACCCACTAGCAAAAGAATTAGAAACCATGAGTGAAAGAAAAATAGAAAGCAAAGAGTTACAGAAAGAGTCATTTGAAGGAAACTCAGACTTTGGAACAGTTTGGAAACTGTTTGAGCTACACTAAGCATTGGAACAGAGAAATAGAGGATGGTGTGAAGGTACTATATTCTTTAATATCTGGAGAATTATGGCCACAGAGATTTCCAAAGAACAGGTCTTCGGAGAGAGATGAACAAAAAGATAATGAAGCATATATTTTAAAAAATAAGAAAATTTTGGATGAAGTACAACAAAGTATTTAAAGTAGACAATAAAAGAAACAAATCACCTTTCTCCAAAATGCTGGATTATTTTTTAATGAAACTTCTTTGCTGGCACTTTTTTAAGTGCCCAGAACACAAAAAAGCAATGCACCTTTCAGTCATTGTTCAGCCATATACTGCCACCAACATGAGATGAATCAAGTTGCCAAGAAGTTCCAAATGCTCTAGAGGTTAACACTGAAACCCTTGGTATTGGGCTCTCCTAAGAAAGGCAGTCTGCCTTCTTATCTGCAAACCCTCCTTGTGACAGGCACTACCTAGCAGGACTCAGGAGCAGAAAGGATGGAAAACAAACAACATTTTTAATTTATTTTCTGTAAAGGTCACTAATTAATTAAACTTCCATATCAGCAAAGCTGGAAAACCCCGCCTATGAGGGTTAACTGTCATTTACTCGGGTAGCAAGCTTGAACTTTTCCAAGGTTGAAACTACTGATGATTAACTTCTGGGACTACCCGTGGTAACTATTTTAGACCTGTGAACTATCACACCTCCTCAGTGTCAACGGACACCCACGTCAAGCACAATACCTTTTCAAAAGGCTATAAGATTGCACTGCATCTCAGTTTGGAAGTGACCATTGTAGCCACGAATGGTAATACTCTCTCTGAGCCTGCCAAGGGCCATGGCTGACTTTCTTCCAGATAAAGGCACTATCTGCCCAAGAGTAACATTCCCTATAAATCATCTGTTGCTGCACAGAGACTGAACCTGAAAGCTAACGGGCAATTCTGACACATCCACAGATAGAAACAAAGAGCATATTTTTAAAAAGTGCCAGATAGAGCCACAGGATCATTTGCCACAGGATCAGTTGTTGAACAGGGCAGCGGGGGAGGGAGTATTCCTCACAGATAAAGATAGCAGTCCAGGAATAGTAACATGGCCCTCTAAATTTACCAAGATTCACTCAAGATTCTACTGCCATACTTACAGGCTTTTATCTCTCTGACAACCAAACCCAAGAGGTTTGCCAAAATAGAATTCTAGTGTAGGGGGAAAGAAGCTAAAGAATTATGCATTAATAACACCTTTACCCACAGGCGGAACATATTTTCATCTGCACACACCAGGAACTGGAGATCTTAGGTTATTAAAGGTGAGGGAGGCTAGTAGTCTTTGGGATGGCTCTCTTGGGACACCTATTTGCATAATGAAGCTAATACATGGCATCACGACTCAGCAGTTCTTTGGAATCAGCTGCTTGTAGTCTCGCATGATATTTTTAATTCACTAACTAAATTACGTTGTAGAAGAATTGTTGGTTGCTAATCTCAAAACTATGTCTACAAATAATTCATGAGTATATTTACCAATGAAGAAGAAGCCTAATTGGTAAAGATGTATGGTTGCATTAATCTGTCTTTTGAAAAATCCCAAATTAACACATAAAGATTGAAACCCTGCCCTGGCTGGTGTGGCTCAATTGGTTGAACATTGTTTCTTGCACTAAAAGGTCAGTGATTCAATTCTTACTCAGGGTACATGCCAGGTTTCCAGCTGTGTACCCAATAGGGGGTGTGCAGGAGGCAGTCAATCAATGTTTCTCACATCTATGTTTTTCTCTCCCTATCCCTTCCTCTCTCTCTAAAATCAATAAAAATATGTTTTTAAAAAATGTCCTAAAAATGATTTAAAGCCTGCTGAAGTCATCTGCATAATCTAAACGCAAGAGCCAAGGCCTCTGTCTTCCTATGGATGCCCAAAGCCCGGATACCTAGATCGGGGAGCCGCTTTTGCCAGAGTTCTGCAACATCAAGGGAGAGAAAGACAAAATTATTGGCCATGGTCTTATTTTTATATTTAGTTGTTAGCTATTTGTTACATGGCTACATGTCAGTAAATATTTGTCCAAACCCATAGAATGTACATCACCAGGAGTGAACCCTAAAGTAAATTATGATGTGTCAATGTAGCTTCATCACTGATAACAGATAGTTACCATCAATAGCAACTGAATTAACAGATCTGCGTGGAAGTCTTGATGCAAAAGCAGTGCTTTGGTTTTTCTAGTGCTTCGCTTTTTCTGTGTGTTTTTTATGTAGATATCAGTGTGTACATATATCTACATTGACATTGTCTCTATAAGCAACACAAATGCATTAGGCATGTATTTGGTATCATTCAATGTGTTAGGAGATAAATGTTAAGAAGATCAATAATGAGAGCCTCCTTCCCCAAAGATCTCTGCATCTCCCTGACACTCCTTGAAATCCTTGTAATACAACTGAGTAGCTATCCCATCAGTTGTTAACTAGTGATCAGTTGTTTTAACACTACCGGTTACACCTGATTTTAGCTTCTTTTGCTTTCTGAGTAGCTTTCTGACCCAGCACAACTTATCTTTCAACTCAAAATTAGGGAAAGTAGCCATCATATACCATGCTGACTTTCAAATGAAGACAATGAAAATCAGTTCAGTCCTGTAGAAAAGACAAACATGATATAGGAAAATTAGGAAGTTTTAGGGAGCTGGTCCCAATACAAGAAAAGGAGAAGAGTGTTTAGAAAAGGAGTAGGAATCTGTTAGAACAAATGCGGTCCATTTAGTGGTGGAGCCTCTTAGAGTCCAAAATGAAGAAACTAGAAAAGCAGAGATGAAATAGGTCGAAAGATTATAATTCTCCCTCCCTTTGAATGTGGGATGAACTTTGTGACTTTCTTCCAATAAATAGAGCAAGGAAAGAGGAAAATAAAAAATTTAAAGTGGAAAAGTCATCAGAATTATTTGGCATGTATAGATCAGCTATGATAAGGGCAATTCATTCCATATATGAATGTAAAATCTATGTTAAAACACACAGACATGTGTTTTACCACATATATGTAGCAACAGTGATAAAAACAACAAATAGGGTAATTAGAAGTATGTCTATAATATTAAGAATGAGGAAGGCTTAAGTCTAAAAATTGAGATAAATAACATTATGAAAAAATAATGCAAAAGTCCTAGAATCTTATTTAAGATCAGCTTCTATGTCAAGTTAAATGACTTTCAAATTGAGAAGTGTAGGTAGCAGCATAGTTTTCAGGGAAATTTAGTTAATGATTTTAAGAGATAGTAAAAAATATAGCTTGAAATGAAATTATCAAACTCAAATGTTATCCACTGGGCCAGTTAAAAAAAGAAAACACTTAAGTTACCATAAAAGCAAGGTGTTCCAGTAGATAACATGGGGGCAGATAGTTCAACATTTCAAAATAGAAAAATAAAGTTATAAACTAGAAGCCCATCAAGTTGACCTGTATGTTGACCATGGCTATATTCTGGAGTGAAATTTAAACCAAGGGACCAGCATGCACAATAAACTTGTCATGCCAAACTAATTTTCATTAAAAGAAAAGAAAAAGGAATCATAGGCAGGAAGGTCAAGAAAATACCATACAAAGATATACGTTGATTTCAGTAAGTTTAAAATATGTCAAATGTGGTTTATTTTACCAAGTTTCCCTCTATATCTTTTACAGGAACACACACACACACACACACACACACACACACAGATGAACTGCAGTTCGCATAGCCACACTAAGCATTGTACCTGAAGTGTGTTGATTAATGGGTCAGAAACAGAATAAAGTGTGGTAGGACTCTATGACAGTCATCCTCTATCCTATTGCTTAATTACTATGAGCCCAGAGACATCCTTATCAGGTTTATATAAGATACACATCTGGTGATGAAATCAGTTTCAAAAAAAAACTTGATAAGCTAAAATAGTGCTGATTTCTGTTCAAGTCCTACACTTGGGTCTCAAGAAAACAACTGCACCAGTGAAGTGCAGAAGATGTCAGATGTTGCCATGAAATTGTTTTTAAAACTGCTCTGGAATTTTAGTTGAAGTTTATGAGCCAATGGAGTGGCATAATTTCTAAGAAAAGCTAATGCCTGTTTATTGTGCACCAGTTAGAAGTATCCTATCTAAAACAAAGAAGGCACTGTTCTCTCAGGCACACTCCTTAGTTTAATCCTTGCCACCACAGTAAGAGAAAGTCTTTGATTGACTGAGGCTTATCTAGAACAGTGAGACCAGAACTGCGGAGACACTAGGAAGTGGGTTATAGGAGTAATTATTGGAGAAAAGAAAGACAACTGGGGACAGCATAATAATTATTTTCAAATATTTGAAATTATATTTTAATGAAGGGGGATTGAACTTACTCCACAAAGCCCCAGAAGACAAAAGTCAGATCAATAGGTTGAGAATTTGAATAGGAGAAATTGAGTTCAGTGCAAGAAAGAACTTTCTAGTAATTATAGGTTTTTAATAAAAAGAATGAAATATCAGTATCATCAAGGGCATGAAAACATGAATATTTTTTATACAATTGAAATGTGAATGGAAATTGGATCATTCTTTCTGGAGAGGCAATTTGTCAATGGATTTTAAAAGTCTAAAAAGCTTATATATTTTAATTCAGAAATTCCACTTATAGACATTTACCTACATAATTAGAAATGCTGGAAAAAATTTATAAAAAATTAGCTGCACCACTTTTGTGGTATACATTTTGAGATAATCTAAATACTCTTTACATTTTTGACACATAGAATGGAATACTAACCTGTTTTTTTTAAACACAGAGTAGAAAATATTTTTTAAAAACTAATATTAATAATACATTATTAGTTGAAATAGCCTTTCCTTCTTAAACATAGACAAATAGAGAGAGAAAAATGAGATTAAATAGGCCAAAATATTAGCATTGCTACCTGTTAAATAGCAAGTACGTTCCTTACTGTTGTTTATTAATTTATCTAAAATGAAACTATACACATTTTTCAATGAGAAATATAAAACAAAGAAGGCACAGAACATGTGTTCTTATATCCCTAGTACCTAACTCACAGAAGGAAGGTTACACATGGTTTTTTGTTGTTTAATAAATTAATTAAGTCATATATTATTGAATAAACTTTCTAAAAGAGTTAATAGCTCCTTGTGTGAGCAGAGGCTGAATGGTGTTCAGCATAGATAGAGGGCATTCTTATTTTTATTTAGGTTAGTTGTTCCCCAAAAGAGGGATGTGGGAATGCTCTCCCATTTCATGAAATACAAATTTCCAATTTCTACCCAGATTTACTAGGTCAAAACTTACAGGAGTTGTTAGAATTTGGAGATTATTTTTATGCATCTGGAATACCAACCTGTGGCTCTGGATCTTGTAAAGGTTACTCAGGGCCTTCACATTGACTGCTCACTAGCCTGCCATACTCAGCTGGCGTCTGAGGACTGCTTGGTGGTGTGGAGTGAGGAGGAAAACTCATACATAAGAATTAGGGTACAGAATTGTTAGCCAACCTCACAACATCTCTGCTGGTGAATGCGTAGATGAGTGAAGAGAAGCCTTACATACAGACTCAGGTCCCAAAATATATAGAGCGGGCCAAAAGTGAATGGGTTCCCCTTGCCTAGCATTCTTTGCATGAAGACGCCTCTGTCCAGAACCCTAAAGAAGAGAGCTCCCTGACATTCACCCTAAAAATTATGTCAAATAAAGGAAAGTTTTACTTGCCTGAATCCCTACCTCTTGTTTCCCAACTGTTATTTACAACGAAATACTGCACAGACTTTGAGCAGATAGGGTACAATTGCTGACTATCAAGTCAACACAATAAAATCTGTTTTCTGTCTTATGTGTGTCCTTTCACTTGTTCTTATAATGAATCATTAATTAACTCATGTCAGGATAGATATTAATTTGTCTGGGACTACATATATCCATATGCTTACTTGTCTCCTGAGATTGTTGCATGAAAATCTTAGATTAATTTCAAAAGATAGTAAAGATATTTCTGTTCTGATAAATTGGAATACATTCATCCAATTTATTTTCCATCCTGTTTTCTTCAGGTAAAACCGATACATCAAAACAGAGTATTTTATTTCTATTAGTTAGCAGAAATTTATATCCATTTATTTTTAGATGAAGTAAAAATATCTCCAAACACACACACACACACACACACACACACACACTATAATCTCTCATGATGAAATACATATGAAGGCTACTGCTGACACCAAAAACTCCAGTTACCCCAGGAATTGAGTGCTGACTGGGTCCTGATTTATTTTAGGCAAATTGGGCACATAATGAGTAAAACAAATACTTTGAGGATCAGATTTAAATGAACAAAAGTAAAGGCATTCAGGTATAAGTCTGATTTTCATGGTTATTTCTTCAATTGTGGTAAAGTCTTGGCAACTGCAAACATCAATGAATGAGCTGGCATGCCAACAATAACAGAGTCCTGCTCAGAATAGATTTATAGAAAATATGGCCAATCTGATCCAAAGCTACCAAGTTGGCAAATTTACTAGAAGTAGATGGATAAAATTATACTGTACAAGACAATGATGACAAAAATTTCTGCCATACAGAAAATAATTCTCTTTGGGGGTTTAGGAAGGAAAAATCACTTTATTGCCCATTATGTTTCCAACTGGATATAATGACCCACATGTGTTTGGGAAGGTCATCAAGAGATGACTTTAGGTTTGACCTGAGAGCTTAAGGCTCCTCACTCCCTCCCTTGTGCTTGAAATGTGCCTTCTGCTCGCCTTCCCCATGTTCAAAGGTGCCCAAGGCCTCAGCCCTGAGATACCAATGTGGTGATAAGACCATCTGGGCTGAGTTCATGACTAACTCCAGGTAAGGCCTCTATGTAAACTTTTAAGATTTGGTGAGTAGGTCTAGCAAACTACTTATCTGTAGCCTCCAAGATAAGCCTCATAAATAAGTATTCTTGCTCCTTAGACCTACCACCTTCTAATCTGGAGGAGTCTACCTCTTTCTTCTGTCTCTCTCCGCCTTGTGAACAAGGCTCAGTTTCAGATTTCACCCAGAAAACTTCTGCAGAGGCTGCTAACGAAATGTTGAGCATCATCTCATAAAATGCTCACAACAACCCCGTGAAGCTGATGTGCTTACTTTAACGGATGAAGGAATGGGAGCTCTGAGCAATTAAATAACTTCCCTAAAGTCTCACAAGAAAAAATGGCCCAAACATATGACTGTACAAACCGCTGAAACTACAGAATAAATATATAAAAATGACCATTCATTTAAAAGGCCAGATTGTACCACAGCCACTTTCTTTGTGACCAAAATAGACAACTTCCTTCACGGGCAGTGTTTTCCTAATCAGCAATGAGCAATCTGTGGTCTGTGGGACATGGCAAACCATTAGGTGATGGAGGACACTCCAAGGACCAGACACTCCTAGATAACAAATGCTGACACATACTTCCTCACAGCCCCTGGGTCCTGAATGCATCCACAGCCCGTTCTGAAACACATATAATACTTTCCTTCTCAGGTTTCCAGGAACTCAAGGATGTGCTTTCAACAAAACAAAACAACCTTACACATAAATTATTGGTAGTGTTAAATTCCGCCTCTTGCCCCCTTTCTCACCTCTCTCCATTTCTAGACACATATGTCTAGGCATAGAAACCACATTAATTGCAAAAAATACTTGAAGAGTATTTTGCAGTTAAAAAATGAAATTCTGAATTTGAATAGAAGGATCCAATGTATCACTGGTCCTCAAAATACCAAATAGTTCACAGACCTCATAGGTGCTTTCCTACTAATCACAGCACTTCAAAGGTGGACTTGGAACCACGATGTTCAAGTTGTAAAGAAATATAGAGCCTCTCATCGAAACCTCTTATTTTCCCAAAGAAGAAAGCCCAGCGACAAAAAGTGACTTTTTATAGGTCATGCAATGAATTAATGTCTGAGCCAAACCTAAAAACAAAAGTCTCCTGACCTGTCTAGGTCTTGCAGCTATGACTGCATAACAAGAAGAGGCCTGCTCGTGAAAGCAACAATTCTTAGGATCAGTCAGCTCTAAGCTGCATAGATGTTTCTTCCCTCCTGTCAACAGAGATTAAGAAATATTTTTTTCACTTCTTACTTCTGAACTTTCTTAGGGGAAAACAAACTAGTATTATCTTGAGGCCAAAACAATAAGATCATCAAGAATTTGAGACAAAATCACATGAACTGCCTAAGTAGCCCATATAAGACACTGGGGAGCAAATTAAAAATAGTAAATGCAAGGTATTGGTCTAAGCAGGGAGTGACTTTGAGGTGTGGAAGGGGGGTCTCATTTTTAAAATTTGCGTAATAGCACATGACTTCAATAGATGCCATTTATTCCTGAGCAACATCATCCTATCCAACAGGGGAGGATCTGAAACAGCACAGAATTTTTCCATTTCTTTTATAACCCACCAACTTGAGATCTAGAGTAGATGTTCAATAAATTCTTCTTGCATAAAGGCATAAAATAATATATTCCTCTTTTAGTTTTTAGCTCTCTTTAGATGGCAAAACACTCAAGAAATATGAATGGCCTAAACACGCTAAAAATATAAACACAAATTTTCATAGAATAATAGCTAGATACAATCTCCAGGATTATTTAATTTAATCTCCTTGTATTATATGCAAGGAAATAGAAGTCTAGTGCTACAATTGTACACACCCAAGACAGAGCTAGGATTAAGTCGTAGTTCACATGAGCTTTCAACACTGCGAGCAGTCTCAGAGTATTCCAGTTCTGTGAGCCACTATATCACAGAGAGAAGCATGTGAGACCTAGCTAATTAGTCCAGTTTTCCAGGCACATAGCAGAGACCATCAAAACCAACACACTATGCCAGGCACCATCATTCTTTTAACTACCATTCAAATCCATCCACTCATCCAACGCCATCAGCATCTTGCTCTGTGTACTTGGTTTGACCCACTGCCTCCCCCCCCCCCCTCTCTGAAACCCTCCCATTGTCCCTTGGTCAATTTCAAACTCCTCTCTAGTCTCCACCCTTTCTCAGATTGTTCTTCCCACCTCTTGTCTTAACTAAAACTCAGTTGTCCTCTGACTACTTCTTTGAAGACTCCTCACAATGAAGGAGGCTTTTACATTTCTCATTCATGTGTCAGAGCATCCTTTATAATTCTCGTTGCTTCTTCTAGTCCAAGACTACCCCCTTTCTGCCAAAATCCCTGAACTCTTGAGGCTTACCTCCTGCAAATATATCACCTTGCTCTGTAATTGTTGTGTTCATCTTCCAACCTCCTGGTTACTCTCCTCCTCATTCATAGAAGACCTCAGCCCCTAGCTCCAGTCTTCCTCTACATCTCACTACTTTTCATAGCTTATGAACATGACAGAATTACCAAATATCATAAGCCTAGATTTACTCTTACCCATGATGTGCTTTCAGATGTCAAAGAACACAAGCTTTAGCACAGGAAACAATAAACTTGTCCACCTCCCTAGTTATGATATGGTAAGTTCTACAATATAAGAAGTATAAAGCTCTAAAGAAACAAAGCTAGACATTTTATTAATTCTCTCTCATGGAATTGAGAAAGTATATATGAAAGTAGTTAAACATTTGTGATAGACCTTGAAAGATGAGTATCAGTGACAAGAGGGACAATGGCAGCGAAGCATGCCAAGCAGAGGAAACAGCAAAAGCAAAACTATGATGCCAAGGTCGGAAACAGCAAATAACGAGATATGACCAAGAAATCAAGTGTGTTGGGGAAAGTGAGAAGAGATAGTAAAGGTGCCGGAGTAGACCAGATTAGAAAGTGCATTTAAATAAGCCAAGAAATATTGAAAGAAATGTATTAAATAACAAGCCAAGAAATATTGAATGAAGTATATTAAATGCTAAGCCAAGAAATATTGAAGGTTTGAAGAAGAATTATATGGTCAGAGCAGCGTTCCTAAACTAATGGGGAGTTTAAAAGTGGTAGAAACCAAGTACACTTACGTTACAGGCAAGAGAGAGTTTAATGCCACTACAGTAGCAAATTCTTGGCAGAAGTCGAAGATACAATTTTAAAGAAATGTGTGTTTGTATTGATGGTAATAACATTGTAATTTGGTCAACTTTCAATGCTAGAAATAGAGGGCAAGTTTCTTGGGTTCATATGAGTGAAAACAAAAAGTGTGTCTTTTCTGGGGTAATTCCCAGAAGCATTGGGCTGTAGGTTCCCACAACTATCTCCCAGTCACCAGAACTCCCTTAAACACTTCAAGGCTCAAATGTAAAATAGACTGGGGATTTCTTAAGCACCATAGAATTCTTTGAATTCATCAAGAAGACCTGACTCTGAATCAACTTAGTTTATTTCCCACTGAAATGGGAGGTCTGCCTTGTCTCTCAAGACCCAAGCAGACCTTCAGGGTCAATATCAAAGCTCCAAATAATCTTGGAATTATGCAGCTTGGGTTGAGTATTTGCTTCTCTAAATTACTAATGTGGGATGAAACCAGTTTATTTACAAAATTCTCAATTTTGTGTCAGAGGGGAAATTGTATGATTTATTGATATTAAAATCAAAGACTTAATTTGATCTAATTTTGTTCTTACTTTTTATACCTGAATCCTTACATACAAAAAATAATGACATTTTCATGGTTTGTGCATGAAAATATATGCCTATGAGATCAATAATTCTGATTGAATTGAAATTCTGTCTAAACACTTAATGTTATTTTTTATTTAACTGGTGTTCAGTTTGACTAATAAACAAAATAAACATTTTAATTGAACAGGATCCACCTTCATCTTCAATGTTTAGAATTGTTAATCCAGTTTTCTCACATAGATATCCTTCAGTGACTGAAAAATAACAGGGTGTAATTTTCTTGCAACTCATTTTTTAATAGGATTGAAAAAATTTCCTCTCAATTTTTTTTTAAATATAGACTTCCCTGTTCTCATGGCTTCAGATGTTAATACTTATTTCCCTGTTAAAAAGTGTATTATGATGCCCCTAAGGGATCTTTTGCATTTGCCTGAACTGACCTCATGAATTATTGAGAACTAATTTGTAACTATACAATATAAACATGTAGTTCAGAATTTTAAAAAAACACTTATTTTGTCTTATAAGGCTAAACATGGACTGAAATTTTATAAAGAAATTACAAAATGGCTACTGAAGTGATATTTCTACTTTTAGTTAATGACATCACTAATAAGATTAATATTAATTTGAGAAGCATTTTAGTATGTATACTGCTACAGACATCAATAGTACATGTGCAGTATATATGTATGTGGATTTATTTAAGTCAACTTGGATTCAATTAAACCTGGTAAGAAATATGCACATTTCCTCATTTTGAAGCTCTTGAAAAATAGTATCTTCAGGATGAGATGCAATTATGTACATCTTGAATTACATTAAATTGAACTTGACATTAGATTATAAGGAAAGCTACAACACAAGTGAATTAAAGTTTCCATAAGGACTTCCTTGAATGCTTACAGATTTCGGGTCTGTCAGTTTGAAAATTTGAACAATTCAGATTTAAAGGCCTTTGGAACTTTACGGTATTTGTCTATGGACAAAATTTAACACGTTCCCATGCATACCTGTCTGTGGGAAATACAGAAGTGTGTTTTCCGATCAGGCCATGGGGCAGTTCTCTAGCTGTCACAGTGTGGCATGTCTGACAATCATTGTCTGCCTGAAGTGCCAACTCACGTCTGCTTTATCTCCAATCCATCTGAGTATAAATGGATGCTTGCAAGGCCTTGAGACTATACGAGTCACCTCAGGCAGAATAATAATTGTTCTTGTAGCAGCAGCTAGGCTATTTCATGGACATATTGGGTTGGCAGGAAAGTGAATCAATTTTAGAAAGAGTGTGCAGCATTAGATAAAGCCCGGGTCCCCATGGTCTTATCTGATGCTTTACTTTGTTTTTCAAAAGTGAGGTGCCTGAGGTATTGGTGCTCTATTTTAAGCGGACGGAGAGTTTAATAGGAAGGTGCTGACAAGCAGCTGGCAGGTCACGAGTAGACACTACTGTGCATCTAACTGAGTTGGAAGTTTACATCTTGCAGTTGCATCAGGTGTAAACAGGCATATTGTTTCAGAGAACTCCAGAACAGAATGCCAGCCCTGTTAGACATCTATTATAATCAAGAGGTTGATAGTTATCTACATCTCTCTTATTATTTTTTTCTCTCTACTGAGTATAAATACAGTAGATCCTCCAAATAATATCACTTCATTCAACCTCATTCTGTTATGATGTTGATGAGATGCTGTAGGAACTGGACTATTGTTTATATCAATTAGTCTGTGGTAAAATTGGTATTTTTATACATTTTGCTCAAAGATGTTAAGTGAAATCTTCTTGTATAGTACCCACCCCTGGAATTGAGCACTAAACTGAGAAAATATAGCACAAACTAGAAGTAAAGAGAGATAGTGATTCTCTGAAGTGATATGATATTACAGTAGTGGTCAGCAGCTATGGGAGTTGAGGCTTATGAATAAAACATAAGATGTATGAACTATTTTGTTTCTGAACACATTCCAGGAGGGTCAGGTGAACCAAACAGACCTACTGAGATAGAGAAAAATGTAAAAGGCCAAGGAGAGTCTTATCAAGGATTACCAGTGAAAGTTGCATGTAAAACTTATTCCTATTATGTAAAAAGAAACCGAATGAGGGGAAATAGAAGATAAAAAAATGAATAGCGAAACTTAATCTCTTAGTTGATCTCTCTGCTTTGATTATCTCTGCTCAATTCCTTCTCATTATTCTCAAAGTTTGCTCCTGAAACAGAGCTGTACATATTACTATTTGGTTTTAAATATTCAATGGCTCCCCATTGCCTCTCAGATTTCATAATTTGGAATTCAAAACCCTCTATTATTTGTGTCCAATCTATTATGCCAACTACATCTCTCACCCTGCCCCTGGAGAATCAGTCATTCCACCTCTCCTTTATAGATCTGTGATTGCTGGTCAAATCCATCCTCCTTCCAAAAGGCCCCTGTGCTTCTGCTTCAGAGGGAGAAATTCAGGAAAGCAGATAATGTGTCTTCATTCTGGACAATGTCGATGAGCCTTAATGGATGCAAAACATGTGTAAAAGATATACTTTTATTGTGCTATTTGTTTATTTTTCAAATATTTTGTATTGATTTCAGAGAGAGAGGAATGGAGAGATAGAAGATCAGTGATGCCAGAGAATCACTAATCTGCTGCCTCCTGCACACCTTCTGCTGGGGATCAAGCCCACAACTCAGACATATGCCCAGAACTGGCATCGAACTGTGACCTTCTGATTCATAGGTCAATGCTCAATCACTGAGCCACACTGGCCAGGCTTATTGTCTTATTTAATATTGACAATAAGCGGCTGAGGTAGCCCATTTTATACCTGGGAAACTGCAGCAGTGAAAGTTTGATTAACTTATCCCAGGTCACACAGCTAGTAAAGGATGGGGCTAAAGCCAAGTTATCTTAATGCAAGAGTCTGTGCTCTGAAGCTCTTCAGTGAACTAACTATATTACATCTCGTCCCTTAATCAACAGGTACAATTTGTATAATGGCCAATAAAATATGGTTAAACTAAAGCCTCACTAGGTAATATAAAGAAAAGAATAAAATGGTTTAAAGAGAGAGAAAAGTACATGACCAAGAAACAAAATGAAATATTGACTTCAGAAAGAAGCAATGCAATAAAAGGGAAACACAGTTTTGTCAGCAAATCCATGTTGCTGTATAGTAGATACTGTCTTGTAGGTTAGGAAAGACATCAGAAGAAAGGATAACTTACCACAATGGACTAAAAACTAACAATACTGACTCTGGAATGTTCTGGGAGGGTGATGAGTGAGGCTTTATACTCACCTGCAGGAAAAATCAACTTTCAATCTAAGGATTCAACTGATTACTGAACCTGTATCTTTTAGGTCTTGAGGGAGCACAGTAGATCTAAGGCTAGTCAATGAAGGGTTGCCAAGATAAATACTATGTAAAGTAAAATCAAAGAAGACAGTTATGTGTAGCAAAAAAAAAAAAAAAATCTACCAAAACAGTGACAACACCAAGACAAAAAAATTCAAGTGACATGGGCCAAATGAATTGAGAGAAAGAAATCAAAACCTGGCTGGGGACATCAGGTTAGCTCTTGGAGAAGGGACTGGAATTGAGCAGAACAGGATACATAGACTTTGAGTAAGTAGAGACCTTTGAGAGAAATTTCTCAATCAATTGTTAAAGAATATGAGCCAGCATCTCTTGGGGATATGTCTGTCACAATATTTTCTAAGCAGTGTGCCAAAAAACATGAATCCAGCCAGATGTTCTATGGAAAAAAAAGTTAGTGGTTAAGTCAGTCTTGGACAGACTGAACTATTCAAGCCCCTGCTGCAAATTCAGAGCACTCATGAGAATACTGAAGGATCTGAGAAGCCCAACAGTAGTAGCAGGACTACACTAATAGTGATATAGCAGCGGCCACTTACATTCATTGTGTTCTTACTATGTGCCAGCCATTGTGCTAAGACTTTACATGAACCCATTACATGTAACATTCCTTATGTGATACTAGAGGCCCAATGCATGAAATTCGTACAAGAATAGGCCTCCCCCCCCTTCCCCCGCTCCCGCTGCCAGCACTGTCTTTCCTCTGGCAAAGGGATCAGGACTTCCCTTGCAGCCCTGGCTTCATCCAGAAGGTTGTCCGGAAGGACTTCAGGTCTAATTAGCTTATTATGCTTTTATTAATATATATATTATTATAGATGTGTATCACTGCCTCATTTGATAAGCAAAGAAACCAATGCTTAGATAACAAACTAATCATCAATGTCATGCAGCTGGATAATGATAGAATTTAGATTTCAAATCAACTACTCTGACCTCAGAGTATATACCTATACATATTTCACTATTACTGCATCCTACTAAACATTCATACTTGACATTTTTATACAAACCTTTTCAACCATAGCCTATCTACTTTGTTCACCATTATTTCCTGTACTAGTATATTCCCTTTGACCTAATAAAACCTCCTGTTGAAGTCAGCTTTCTGCATGAATGCTGTATAATGAGAGGTGTCCTGTCCGGCTGCTGTGTTTGACTGTGACTTTGGTTCAGTTCTCTTCTTTGATGAAAAGCCTGCCATCCTGATTTATCTACTAAACAACATCCTGAAAATTAGAAAACCATCATGCTCAAGAAGGACCTGATTTTCACTCACAGAGCAGATCAACGGTCAAAATTTTATCATCTTCTGACCCCTTTCCACCAAATTCCTTTTTCATTGACTAAAACGAAATACAAAATAGCCCTTGGTTGGTGAATTAATTATGACTATCTTTCAACTTCCTGCCAGAAAGCTTCCTAAATTAACTAAGAAAATATCTATGACACTGTATTACCCACTTTTTGATAGATATGTCATATTTCGTAATTAAGCCATTTTTAAATTATATCTGTGTTATAACAATACAACTGACCAAGGGAGGGATGCTTTCAAAACTCCTTCCAGGGAATGCTGACTCTTGAGCAATCTAACACCTGATAATATAGGGCGCTTACAGAGCAAGTGCCTTGTGAATTTCTAGGCATCATTAAGTCTAGTTAGAAACATTATCAGCACCCTCCTATGGAGTATGCGTTTGGCATTGCTATTGCACAGCTGAAGTTCACAGTATTTCAGAAAACGCATTTTTCCAGGACAGGCTGAAGTTCCAGGACATGGGCAAAAGAAAAGAGGGAAATTCTGTAATAGATTTGCTTGTGACCCTGCCAGGTAACCTCTGAGGAGAAAACTCAGTGGCAGCCACCAATTGAAGAATGTCTTCGGGGAGGCAGGTCGGAAGGGGACACTGCTCAACAGACAGTCAGAGGAGATGCCCCAGCCCTCCATATCTGCTCCAAACTTCTCTTTCATTTATTCCTACTCTGTGGGCTCCTTTGATGAGGATTTTAAGGTTTCTGCTGTCCCTGAATTTTGATCTGTTTGGGTAATTTACAAAAACAAACACCTCGACCAAGCTATGTAATTGATTCCCAATTGATGGAAGGTGCTGCCTTTCTGCATTTGCCCAACAATGTCACTAAAAATAAATAAATCAAGCAGTGAATTTTTCAGGGCCTGCCAAGGAATCATTAACTCAGTAAGGCCTCAGAGTATCTCTTTCCTGTTGACAGCTGGTTTTCTTAAACCAGTTAGTACCTGCCGAGGTGGGTTGGATTTTATCTGATCCACCAGAGCTGATGACTTTAAAAACACGCCAAACAGCTCCCAAACTTTGATAATTTGTGAACCACCACCATGTAGTTAAATAAGTGCTCCGTGAATAAACAGAGGAATTGCAGCTCTGTGCTGGGAGACTGAAATACAACTTGCTAAGCTGCACTCGATTTTTCCCAGGCAGGACACGTGGTGTAATTTTTTCCTTTTGATTACATGATGTCAGCACACACTCCATCGCCTCCTGTATAAACTGACACTTGACAGGCCTATTTCAATGTATTCTGAGTCTGCATCAGCACAGTTATTGTTTCCAAGCTTCTAAGAGCAACAGAAGAAAGGGGGTGAGTTTGGTTTGATTACCAGGCTTAAAGGTTTGAGGGGCCAGAGTGGCTCCCTTTCCTTAAGCCTTCCCATCAAAAGTCTCCACTTAATTGCCTTTAGAAATGTCCCACCTTTGGGGAAAGTAACATTGGTTTCAAAAAAAAAATGTATTAACCACTATGGATCCAGAGCATAACAAATACATACTGGTCTCCATAGAGCACATATCTAAACATGAAATTGAGAGGGACAAATCTCTGAGAAAGAGAATTCGTTTCTTGCCTATAGATTTGAAGGAGCTGTTAAGAAACATAAGCATCCAAACACTTTTGGATTCTCATTAGCATTTTTATTATTGTCTATGGGTGTGTGTGTGTGTGTGTGTGTGTGTGTGTGTGTGTGTGTGTGTGAAAAGGGAAAACGGGTTGGGGTAGAAGAGAAGGTACAGTGACTGTGGAAAAGGGGGATTTCTTTGTAAAAGAGTCCTATTCTGAGTTAGAATGTTTTGTGACTCTTCTTAGCAATACTTTTTCTCTCCATACAATACCCATGTGTGGTGAGGCCAAGAATTCATAGTTATTTCTCAGAGAATCTGGCCTGTTTGGAAATCCATGAAATGGATGCTTTGTAAAAAGAATCAGAAAGAGGATATACTCCAGAACATGTCTCTAAAGGAAAGTGAATGTATACCCATTATGGTTATTTACTACCCCAAAGAATACAAAATTATTCTCATTAAGTTGATCTCTTCCCTGGTCAAGACTTTGTTAAGGCTGAAGCAGAGTAAATCATTTTATTCCGGGGATGAGTTGTCAAACCAGAAGGGAGAGCACAACCCTCATGGTGGAAGTGAGTCTGATTCATCTTCCCATCTTGTAGATGTTGACTTGTTCACCATCACAGAGTCAACAAGGGAGTGTGGCAGTAAGCTCAGATGTGCCTAGCCCTGGACTTCAACATAAGGTTGAAGATACTCCTAGTGCATCTGGGAAAACTGCATGACAGCCTTTGATTGTCTGAAACACAAGATCCAAACATAGAATTGTGTCCCCTAAGGTATTCCCATCCAGGACTAATCATGCTTACAAAACAGAGATTACTTTATCAGTGGAGGCTCATGATTGGACAACAACTTAAAATTCCTGTTAACAACCTTCAGCGCTCTGCAGACAGCAATCTCCTGTTTCTACCACCTCAGGTTCTACAAAATATAATACACTTGGTCCTAAAAGGCAGCCTTGCCCATGCAAATGGCAGCTTTTTAATAAATTATCAGAGAAACTATGACAGTCCTCCCTCACTCTCTCCACCGCACTCCCCGTGACACAAAGTTACCATGACGCTAACAAGGCTTAAACTTTAGGGCCCTTTAACTGCAATGGTCCATTCCAATGCCTCATACCCAACATAGAATTGAGTACTAATAGTCTTCTTCTTAAAGAGGGCCTCCCAACTTGTGTACATGCTAGACCCTCAAAGATACAGATCTGCCTTTGGACTCACCATAATGACAGTGTCTTCGTGATCTGACAGCTAAGGAAATAAAAGACCCAAGATCATCAAGAATACACTCTGAGCTTCTAAGCTCCAGCCTCAAGTGCAAGCTCCCACTTAGGTTGCACGTTTTAAGAGGCACCATCTCCACTCACCGAGGCACATCTCCCCATGCTGCCACCACCAGGACTGCAAAACCTAATTAGAAAAAGCAAACGGGGGCTTTTGAAGGTCCACATCTTACCAGTAACTATGACTAAGAAGCTCATATGTTTGTCAGTATAAGTGGTAGATCATTTTCACTTAAGTCTAAATATGACATTTTGTCCCAGATTAAAGCAAACACTGATAATTATGTAGTTGCAAATTATTGTGCTAACAAGAAAAGTCTAAATGATCTCCTTCTAGCATTTAATGAACTCAGCTGCTTAACGAACATCCCCAATGCATTGCCTTTCCGCCTTCCACTTTCCCCTCACTGCAGTGGAATCGTGTCTGTTGAAAAGAAGAGGGATTCCCATGTCATCCTATGGAACACTATTTATTTGCCAAAAGGAAAAATGGGGGGTGGGGGGAGGGCGGTTGGGGAAGGAGACTAAGTTGTCTTTGATCAGAGGGAATTAGTTGCGAAAGCTCAATAAAAATAAAAGCTGCATTTGACTGTTAGTATGTTTAGGACTTCAATGATGCAATCCCCCAAATTTAGAATTTATAAGGTTGCTTTGTTCAGCTCCTTTAGCTCCGTTCCCATGTAAATGTTTGCTCGCAGGGCAAAAACATGAAGCATCTGGATGGAATCTATTCTGGCTGCAGGAAGACGAAATGCCAACATTGTAGAAAAACGGTCCATCTTTAAATTAAATTCAAATCCAAACAGCTTGCACCCTAACCAAAGCCTGTTTCCCTCCATTTTTTTTTAACTACATGATTTAAATCATCTGTGTGGTGAGTCCTTTTTTCCCTGGTCCTTGCAATCTTTTGGAATAAATGTGGTGCTTGTTCACATGAGGAATTGATAGTGTGTTGCCATTTTCCATGGTCTTGACATTTGGGAACATTTGTAATCAATAAAGGCAAACACAAGCAAACAAATTTGATAAGTGTTTTAAGGAATAAAGATAGAATATTAAAACAGAAATCAAAAGAAGTCCCCTTAGCCCAAATCTAATAAAGTTGTAGCTTGAAATGTTTGACTAGCTATCTGTCATGTCATCCAACCTCCTTCTACATATTCAGGAGAGCTGCTTCTCATTCACGTTTGCCCATATTCCACACACAATGCCATACTATCCAGGCACAGTGACAAGTCAGCTCGCTAGTGTCCATTAATTCCATTGGCACTTGACAACCAGCCAGTCCTCACAAAGGCACCAAATGACAAGCAGCCAATCCTCACAAAGGCATAACACAGTCAAATGCTGGTCTATGTGCCACCATCTTTCTTTTATGACAATATTCTTCCATTTCTCTACCAGTAGAAATGCCCATTTCTCCCTTAGCCACATGGTTACACAGGATGACCGATCACAGCTACAGAATCTGCCATGTTGGACAGTATGTCCTGTCTGAGCTGTTTCCTACCCCTCTCTCCACATCAACATGTCTCTATCCAATGTCTGACCTCATAAAGTCATAATCTAAACAGGGCCTCTCACCTTCACTTAGCTTTGTGGATGAAACTAGGTTATCCCAGCTGTGAATCATCACAGAAAAATTCCCTCATTATTGATGGACTCCAAAAAAATATGGCAATACTTTCACAGAAAGCTTATTAGCTTTTTCTAATGGAAAATAGTAATAGCACCTTAACTCAAAGAAGGGATTCCAAGATGAAAGTGCTAAACAGTGATGGGAAGGCAGGTACCCAGCGAACCCCTTGAGGCAGAAAATTGTTGGCACCTCTCAGGTCACACTTCCCAGGAGGCTCCCTCCATCTAAACTTTTCACAGAATGAAGCTATTAGGACTACAAACATATTATAGCATTACCTAATTAGAACAAAATTTTCCAAACACTTTTTCAAAGTATCCATAATTCTGCAGTGGCCAAGGATCTGGAGAGTGTTAGAAACAACCTGGGAAGAGGAAGGAGATGGGGAGTTGCAGTGTGAAGCTGAGTATCATTCTAGAAGGTCCACTTCTACCTTCCTTATACATTGGGATCTAGTTATATTTCTTTTGTAGAGAAGTAGCCTGATAAATGACCTAGATTATCCTACTTATTACCTAGGTCAATGAAATTCACAAAGAAGAACAAGAGAAAAACCTAATTCCTCTCTCTCTCTCTCTCTCTCTCTCTCTCTCTCTCTCTCTCTCTCCCCCCCCCCCCCCCCATTCTTCAGTATAGATATATGATTGTATTTATTTTGCACTGATTCCAGAAGGGATCTTACACTGGAGAGCCAGTCTTCTTTCTCAAAGATCTGAGAGGTAGGGCTTTGGAAACTCTTTATATGCAAGAAATTCATGTTCTTCTGTGGTTCCAGTTAAAGGTGTATATAACTATTTTTTTAAAAGCTAGGAATAAGAAAATAGACACTTAGACCAATTAAAGCATGTAATATCAAAATTTAATCATGATGGACTTAGAATGATCATCATAAGCTAAGCTCAGAAAGGCAGAAGTAGCATTTTAAAATAAATTTAAAAAATAATCCTGGCAGAGGTCCTGTAAAATTATTGGTGCCCCACAATATCCAAAAAGGTGACAGCGGCTTCCTTTCATGTTCACACAGAGTGAAATATGCAGAATTACCTAGATTATCCTGTCCCATATTTATCCCCAGGTTACTTATGATGGAAGCTAAATACAGAAACCAAAGAAGGAAGGAAGTCATTTAACAATATTTGTGCCTAAGGTCCCAGGTCCAGATATAATTGAATTTTAAAATTACCTTATTTTACATGATTCTTATTAAAAGACCACACATCTTAATTCCTCAGTTGTGAATTTAAGCCTGGAGGTGGATCAGGATTAAACTATGCTGGCTGCCTCCGAGGTAGAGAACATGTATTCCACTCCCATTTGTGTGGGTGAAACATACCCTGGAACATGTTTCTTAGCACATTCCGCCTACTTCCCATCCTCACTTCCTTCTTTAAGAAACAGATTCTTTTAGGATATAGTCCCAAATGTGATGAAAATGCAGGCTTGTACCTTATTTCCCAGTATGAGACAACAATTGATGAAAAATGGAGAAAATGTTTTTAAAAAGTTATGGCATCTCCAAACAATAAATAAAATACAGTAAATTAGCATTGAGCTGGCTTGCAGAAACCAAAAGCCTTTTTGCAGCTTTTGCATTCTCTTTTGAGAAAGAGACAAAGGACAAGTAAACGAGCTGCCCTGGGGGATGCATTCAATGTCCAGAGAATGCCCCAGCTCTGCAGAGATTGGACACCAATCCTTCGGAGTCATCTGGATTCTTTTTGGTTCTGCAATGAGCTAGTGTTCAGAGTCCTGGACCTTGGGTTCTTCTGAACCTCAGATGCAATACATGCAGAACAAGTGTAGTGTTCATGTTTTAAGTGTGTGCAGTCTGGCAGTTCACATAGATAACTACTACCTTCTGGCACGCAGATGTTGCCCTCCATCCTGATCTATACAATGACTGAAGGCGGAGTTCTCTCCTACAGACGGCTCCGCCTCCTGGTGCTGGGAGTATGGGGAGATAGGTGCCAGGAATCTTTTTTCTTTCTAGAACAAACATCCAGCGGCAGAGAGTAATTGCCCATAGAGAAATCTAGATTTGCGGCTGGGGTGGGGACAGATGCTGGTCAAGCCGTGGGCACCTTGGGACCACATGTCAACCATCACAACCCCTCCAGTATCCCTTCTGTGGAGTTTCCTACTGGAGAGTAGGGTTCTTTTGTGGTTATTCAACTTCTATTTTTACTGTTTGGGTTTTCCATTCTTTAAAGTTACATTCTTTATTTTGTGATCATATGAAGGGATTTTCCCAAAAATAACATATTGTTTTAACTTAACTTGGAATTACATTTCATGTCACAGTTTTTCTTCCCTTCATGTCATTTTTTTCTTTTAATTAAATGGGATTAGTCACTCGCACTCACTTAGAATAGAGGTAAGTGACATGAGTATACTTCCAAAAGCTTCTTTCAAGCACATTTAAAAGTTCATTCTACTAGCCACCATGGGCCACCTCCCCTGGAAAGCAGACTCTGAGGCTTGCATCAGGAGGTTTATGGAGTAGTACCCTCAGGAATAGCACTGGCAAGAGGTGAGGGAAGCTGGGCCCAGCAGAAGGAAAAGTTGAACTGTGATCCAGCTGCAGGAGACACCTCAGCCAGTCCTATGAAGAGCTCTGGCACTGGAATGGCCCTTCAGAATTGTTCCACCTGAGGCAAAGGTCCTGGGTTTTGTGACCTCACCCCCACCCCCATATCAGCCAGTTGATGGATGTGGGCTGTCTTCATGGTGGGAGTATGTGTAACTTAGACAAAGTGACTTCTCTCAAGTGGAGGACAATTCCTGGGGAAGGACTCAGCTATGGGCCATCAGGGTCTAATATCCCTGCCAGCTGGAGAATAAGGCATCAGTCCTGAAGGGGAATCTGGGTGGCATAACGCAGCTCTGATACTACATTCTGTACTTTGCAAACCATTTGCATGTTATTGAGAGCTCTTTCTGTCTGAAAATGGCTGTTCCCAGATTGGGTTGGTCTCTTTTCCTAGAGAAACTTACCAGAGGAAGGTGAATTGGACAAAAATATAGCTCACATCACTGCAGCGGGTACCCTTCTCTCCTCTGTAACCCACCCTGGATCCCTCTTATCCTTCATTAGTACTGATTTTTGTCTTGGTAACTTTGGTGGGTTAATCAAGGCTCTCATCCTTGAGGGGACTGAGCTCTTGTTAACATGCCCATCTCATGCCTGGGCACTTGTCCAAGTAGCATCAAAATGGTTAAGAATGTGACAATCAATGCCCCAGTGGGTCACCAGTGCCAAACAAATTTTCCTCTGCCCTCATGGTATAACAGAAGTCTCATCTTTATCGGCTGATAAGGGTCAGTTTGCTGGCCAGGTTGCTGGCTATATTCCTTGCCTGCTGGCCTTTTGGCCCAAGGGTCTGAAAAGTGATTGATTGGCGGCCAGAATGTAAAGTTTAGTGGGACACTCACTGTCCCCTGGTGGAAGCTTCTCTGTGGCTCAGGAATTTCGGAGCCTAGAGTTGTGGGAGCCACAGATGACCTCAAGGCATCACTGAGTGTGATGATAGCAAGGCCACTCCTACTTCCACTTTTTGGAGCCCCCAGACCAAGTATTCCTTCTTTTTGGGACACAACATCTTATAATAGTCATAGATTTAGAGTGTATATTGCAGCCTGGAGGAGGGCTCCCCTTTCCTGCAGGTAACCATCTCTAATCTGCTACCTCAAAATAACCTTAAAAGGCTCACTCCATCACTTTATCAGGACATCAGGTTTGGGGTCCCATGGTTTAATAGTGAATTCCATACCCATGTACACAGGCTACATCTTCTATGTTGTAGAGCAGGTCTGATGCAATGTTTTCCAAGATTATATTTCACATAAGTCCTCAGTGGTGTTGGTTGAAGCCCTGTAGTCAGGAAAGGCAAAACCCTATCCAAAATATCAGTCTATTTCTATCAAAATAAATATCTACCATTTCCAGAAGAGATTTAATCTAATCAGATTTCTACCAAGTAGCTAGTTGGTTCCTCAAGAAATAATGCTTCTTCCTCATTTCACTATCTCTTATCATTCCCTTTCTGGCCCTAGACCAACCAAGCAAGCATTACAAATGTCTTTTCTCGCTACAGATACCTCTAATATAAAAGATTGGCCAGATCATGTTTTAGTCACAGGCTGGACCAGCTGCAGATACCTGTCCTGACTACTGTGTCCACTTAAAAAATTGATAGCTCGCCCTGACCGGTTTGGCTCAGTGGATAGAGCATCGGCCTAAAGACTGAAGAGTCCCAGATTCAATTCCCATCAAGGGCATGTACCTTGGTTGCAGGCACATCCCCAGTAGAAGGTGTGCAGGAGACAGCTGATCGATGTTTCTCTCTCATTGATGTTTCTAACTCTCTATCCCTCTCCCTTCTTCTCTGTAAAAAATCAATAATATATATATATATATTTTTTTTTTTTAAAATTGGTAGCTCTTTCTGTTACTTGGTCAATCAATCAGAGCACATAATAACTAATCAATATGGGAGAGTTCTTCAGACTACCAAGTATATCCATGTCAAGCAGCCATTCAGGGATCCTGGTTGGCTCCCTGGTTATGGATCCAGAAGGTAAATGGCTCCCTGGTTATGGATCCAGAAGATAAATGGCTCCCTGGTTATGGATCAGAAGACCTGGGCCAAAACTCCCTTTATTACTTGATCTCCATATGTCCCCACTCTATCTAGCCAATTCAGACGTTAATGGCCTCCTATCCTTACTATATTAGAACTAGAGGCCTGGTGCATGAAATTCATGTATGGAGGGGCCTTCAGCCTGGCCTGAACCCTCTCCATTCTGGGATATCCCTCTTGCAATCCAGGAGAGTTGGCTCCTAATTGCTCACCTACCTGCCTGGCTAATCACCCCTAACCACTCTGCCTGCCTGCTTGATCACCCCTAAGCCCTCTGCCTGCCTGCCTGATGGACCCTAACCACCTTTGCCTGCCTGCCTGATTGCCCTTAACCACCTCTGTCTGCCTACCCACCTGATGGCCCTAACTGCTCCCCTGCCAGCCTGATCACCCCTGCCATCCCCTGCCAGCCTGATTGCTTCTAACTGCCTCTGCCTCAGCCCCCACCACCGTGGCCTTGTCTGGAAGGACATCTGGAAGACCTCCAGTCTATCTGATCTAATTAGTATATTACCCTTTTATTAGTATAGATGTGTGTAAGTGATTATAGTTGCCTTTGAGGATCCCTTGGAGTAATCATTATCGAACATACTTGCTATGATTTCACAGGGTCCTTTCTTGTAAGGACTCAATATCTCCCTCTTTTCAGTGGGTTTTGATCTGCGAACTGGCTTGGTTTTGGAAACTGGTCAAAAGATAATGACTTTTGATTGGAGCACTTGCCTTCTATCTACTACATATAACCCATCCTTATTTTCTTTTGCATTATGGAACAGTTAATACCCTGGGCTGTATTTCATCTGGAAGCTTAGTAGGGTAAGAATCTGCATTCAAGTTCATTCAGATTGTTGCAGAGTTAATTTCCTTGTGGTATATGGCTTTAGACCCTTGCTTTTTGCTGGCTATTTGCTGGAGGTAACCCTCAGGTTCCAGAGGGATCCCCATAGTTTCTTTTCACATGGTTTCCTCAACATGGTGCATACTCCATCAAGCCAGCCAGGAGAGTTTCTCTGCAGTCAGCTGAGGAGTCACATAGCACAATGCAATCACAGAGTGATACAGTCCATCACCATCATCATATTCCATTGGTTAGGAGCAAGTCACAAGCCCTGCACACACTCAGGAAAGGGGGATTGCACAAAGGTGTAGACACCAGAGGGTGGGGCACACTGGAAGTCACTTAGGGTCTGTCTGCCACATGTGCCCATTGGGGCACTGCAAGAATAAGGATGGCAACCAAGACAAAACACAACAGAACTTAAAGCCTCTTGGAATAACTTCAGATCGATGAAAAGCTGCATTCAGCACACTAGCTAAAGCTTTGACTGAACAGGTGGATTATCTGTTGGTGTGGTTTTACTGAAACTTAAATGTGCAGGTGTTTGTACATCCAAGCCAATGCTTGCTGTTTTTTCTTTTCTTTGAAGAATTATAATAATCAAACACATATATATCATCTATTATGTGTCAGACCTGGTTCTATAACTCAACCACTGTTTTAGAAAAATTTCTGTTATTATGACCATTTGACAAAAATGAATGGAAACACAGAAAAGTTTTAGAGCTAGTAAGTGACAGAGTTGGAATTCACTCTGCCCCTTATTTATGTGATGATATGAAATAGTGAAGGATGGGAGAAACTCTGTGAAAGGTCAAAAAATGTAAAAAGAATAAAAAAGTTATCAGAAAGCTGTTGTTCTATCACATCAAAGCCCACTCTCCCCAGTACAACTCTTTACCATCTGGATCACTCACATATTTTAATGAATGTTACTAGATCAATTTTTAGAGTGTTATAGTCCATCTGTTATAACTAGGACTGTGTAAATATAACTTTTGCATTCCGCTAGTCAATAACCGAGACTTATTGTTCAATTCCTATCTCTAAACTACAAGTCATAATCATTGATGTCTCCATGACAACAAACCTAATTTTAAAAAGAGAAATATTGGCAATGCATACACAGATATGTATACAGTGAATTTCTGACATGTGAATTTACTGAGCCCGTGGTATTATAAGGCCTTGTATTGAATGTAGATGTGGTGGAGGGATAAAAATGAAGATGGATTCTTTCTGCCTCCAAGGGGTTTATCATCCAGTTGGAAGGCAGATGTATAACAAATATAATAAAAGACAGAACAAAATAAAGTGCCACTAACTGAGGAATAAGCAATATGATGTGGGAATACGGAGGAGGCCGGGATGGGTATTACAGAATGAGTCAGATGTCAAACTTGCTCCCAATCCTTATCTAACTGCAGCCTTCTCTGTGATCTGAAAGTGTCAACTTTCGAAAGATCTGATGCCAACTTAGAGAACAAAGGAGAAAGCATAGAGAGGCCATGAAAACTGCTCTTTGGCAGTCATAGCTGGAACCACAGGGAAGAGGGCCGGAGGCAGTACACTCCTTCCACTGACTTGTTTGTTATTCACTGTGAGAAAGATTCTTCGAGAAACTGACATCAAGAGACTTTCTTCTTCATGTTGAAAACAGAAAAGAAAGGAGAGGAGACCAGAATTTTAAGCGTAAAGAAATTTAACTAGAGTTCACAAACTTTCCAATTTAATCTAATAAACATAACAGGTTCAGACCTCTGGGATAACTTTGATGATGTTTTCCAGTAATAAGATTACCATATCTATCTAAATCCAAAGAAATAATCAATTTTCTAATACTCTTTGTCACTCAGAACTGCAGGAGGCATTTTGAACAGTGCTTAATGGCTATAAGAAACACCTGGAAATCTTGTTACAGTGCAGATTCCGATTCAATACAGCCACGTTGGGAGATTCTGAATTTCTTTCAAGATCCCAGGAGATGCTGTTGCTGCTGAATCATGGGGCACACTTTGAATAGCAGAGATTTAAAGAAAACTTTAAGGATATACTAAGTCCACAAACTGTTCACTATAACGGTGCAATTGTGGTCCACCTTGCGGACTCCAGAATGGATCGGGAAGAAGAGAAGCATTTAGAAAGCAGATCTTCACTGGTGACTTATCATGAAGAAGAATGTATTCTGCTCCAATGCAGGACATAAAATACTTGTATACACATGTGCGCACATGCGTGCATGTGTATGTGTATTTGTATTCAGTTTGTCAGCATATTTTAAAGAATTATTCAATTTTATCTGTAGTCATTACACCTCACCATCAGTCCTTTAATATCAAAACCCTAGTTCTTGATTTTAGTTAGCACAGATCCAGACTTAGAGGAATGCAAACCTTAAACATTCAAAGACATGAAAGCATGCAGCAAGCAGACGGATGTATTTCAGAGGGAAGGCCAGTGGAGGAGGGTGGACAGAAATAGATTAACCAATAAACTTATATGCAAATATGGATAACTCATGGATAGACAATAGTGCAGGGAATGCCTGGGGAGGGGATGGAAGCAGGGTGGAGGGGGTCATTGGGGGGGAAAAAGGGGGATATCTGTAATATTCTCAACAATAAAGCAATAAAGGTACATTTTAAATACACACTGTTTTTCAAAGGTATGTGATTCCTGAATCACAGGATTCAGGAATGGTGCTTCTCTGGAAAGCCAGCTGTTTAGAACTCAGAAATAGCACATCTGTTACATAATTACTTTCTCTGGGCAGCTCACAAAAAAGTCTGTTCATTCTATAACATGTATAACATAATAATACAGATTATTAAATCTTTGTTAACAACTTTATGGTATCATAGTGTATATGAGAATTCCTCTGTTCTGGGCTGTCCAGAATGTTTCTAAAAGGTATCATGCTTTCAGGCCCCTGGAGACCTCCCAAGCCCTCAAGTTCACTGCAAGGATGGGAATGCAACCCCTCCAGCCCCAGGTCAGTGGCAGCTGCAAACCTAGACTAAGGAAGAAAACTAGGTAAAGAGTAAAAGGCTGAGGATTTCCCACATCTTCCTCTGAATAGCCTCAGTCTGAGCTCAACTCCTCCGGGGTCCTTCTTTTCCTTAAGAAAGTCCGCGAATGTGATCTGTCTCTTCCCCCTCTTGCCATCTGCTCCTCCCAGCTTGGGCTCCCCTCCTTGTATGGCCAGTGGGAGACAAGACATATTATCCCAGCCTCTCTTCCCATTCCCAGCTTAACTGTAGTGTTTGCCTTTTAAAATCTGGCAGTGCTGCTACGGAAAGGTTCTTTCCAATACGCAGAGGTGTTGGGTAGGCTATATTAAAGAGAAGAGTAAGGTTTGTTCTCATGTTATGCGTCTAGCTGTTCCCAATATATAAGCATGGAAGTCAAGGCCAGGTGCTAGGATGGCCAGGGATAGGGGTGCTAAAATATGAGAAGAAAGGTTAAATGGATGAGGTGGGACTAGGAAACCTGCCGAGAATACTAAACCTGTGGATGCGGTCATGATAGCAAAGAATAGAAGAGGCCACAGCGCCCTTTTCCTCACTCCTGACCTCTAACCAGTTCCATCACCCAGTTACTTTCCTAGATCCTCGTGGACCAGTGTAAAGGAAAGTGGGGGATAAGGGACAAGAGCTGGGTCAAAGGCAGCCCTGCAGAGTGTGAACAATAGACATTAGAAACAGAGGACAGCCAAAGCAGTAGCAGGAGAGAAGAAGGAGGGTTTGTGCAACCAGCTAATGCGGGGGCTCTCACCAGGAGCTACTCCAGGAGCTTCTACACGATGGCAATTGTGTAGAAAGTCATAGCAGGCAGGGTTGGAACAAGAGAATCAGAAGGGCTGACTCCTACTCCTTCGCTTGAGGTTCAGAATACTCTTGTAAATATTTCTTTTTTTCTAATGAGGTACAACAGCTTCAATTTTTTTCTCTCTTCTTTCCTGGAGGTTTTTTTCTACACTTTGTGTTTGCAACAAAAACAGCCTTCTACAAACAATTTTCCCGCAAAATAAAGTTCTTGAGCAGACTTCAACCTAAGGAAACCTTTTGCCAAAAGAAGGTGTATCCAACCTTTGTTTTTTAAAGAGCCCCGTGTTGGAACCCCGGGGAAAGTGCAACCCTTGCAGGCTTGAAAATTCACACTATAGCCTCATGATCCAACACTGTTGTTTCATTTCCTATGCACTCTCTCCCTACTCACTTTAATTAAGGAAAGCAATTCCTCAACTTTTATTAAAAAGATAAACTTGATGCATTTCCCAGAACTCTTCTCGTTTATCGCAGGCTGCTTATTTGTGTAAGTCACATCATCTAGGTAACCTTTTAAGCTGCCACCTTGTTGCCAACACAGCACACAGAGGTATATGACATAAGCACATGTCCAAGACCCCAGGCTCTTTGAGCTTCATTGGGAGACTTTTTTAAAATTGTGTGGCCAGGGCTACCTCAATTCACACACCCTACACAACCCTGTAAATTGGTAGGTTAACTTGTTGTCCACAGGCCATTTGTCTCTGAATCTAATCAAGTGTAATCTTTATATCTTCAGGCACCACAAGCCTGGGTGTAAACATGAGGTTAGTGTTTATCTAACTCTTCCTTGACCTGTTAAAACAGGCCCTTCAATCTCTTCACTCCTCCATACTTTTCTGGGAGTCTCTGGGAAATATATTCTGTGTGATGCAAACACAGCTCACTCTACCAGTACTTGGGGTCTATTATTTTTCCTCCTCCAGCTTCACATTCCTTCATGAATGACCACCAACAAAGCCGCCAAGCCCATGAAGTATAACAAAAATGCCTCTGCGTTCCAGGAGTATTGGGAAGGAGTGCCAAAGTCATGCCAGTACCATTTCACCTTCACCAGTGATGTCTTCATAGCAACAACTCTGGGACTTACTTAATTTGATAGACTGGGAACATTTCCAAGAGGGTGCCTTAGTGGTGCCCTTCCTGCTGGTGACAGCACTTTGGTTCTGAACCTCTCTGGTGCCCAAATCACCAGTACCATAGGGACAATTGTAACTATGGTATTCAAGAGGTTGGCTGTGCCCTCTGACCTCTTTGCCCATTTTGATATCACCTGTGGTTACACAAATGGGATCCAAGTAGCATTCCAGACTCAAGTTCCTTCTCCTTTTCCCATATATCTCTCTTTGCAGGGCTCAGGCACATATTTATGGCAATGTGCAGCCTCAAGACAATTTTTAATAGAGACATACCCCTTCAATCTTTCATACACTTATTAAGAGCTTACTATCTGTCTGGCCCAGCACCAGAGGCCGGATTTCCAGTGGTACATAGCACAAGCCACTGCCTCCAGATTTTGTAATCCGGTGGGAACTCAGGTAAATAATGAAGGGAATGTGAAGAGTCTTATCATCAGGGAGGACTAGAGACATGTTTGAGCCAACCCCAGTAGCTAAGAGCAGTGCTCTCTGCAGGAGACTGTATAAGACTCACTTCTGGTCCCAATACTCACTAGCTATGTGGCCTCAGTAATTTACTTAATCTCACTATATCTCAGTTTTCTCAGCTGAAGAATTATTTTGATAGCAAGGCTGATGAAAGTATCAGATATAGTAGACATGCATAAGAATACTGTCTATGGTGAATACCAGATAGAAAAGAAGGGGGGGTGAGAGCAGGTAGAAGAAGGTAGAGGGGGAATAAATGGTGATGGAAGGAGACTTGGCTTTGGGTGGCGGACACAGAATACAGATGACGTATATACAATTGTATACTTGAAATTTACATAATTTTAGTAATCAATGTTGCCTCATTAAACTCAATAAAAATTTTTAAAATAAGTCAGAATAGTGGAATAAGCAGTGACTAAGAAATGAGCAAGAGGGAAGGTTACGGAATATTCTATATCTTAATCTGGGTAATTGTTAAATTGTGTAATATACTTGGTTTCTACATACTTAAACTATCATCTAGATGTACAGTTAAGATTTGTTCATTTTATAACATGGATGTTATATTTCACTAAGAAAACAAAAACAAAATGTATGGAGAAAAAAATAAATAATAATACTATTTTATTAACTTTGTTAAGTGACTTTAATCTATGTTACTTAGAAATGTGTACACTTTTAATTGCTATTATAAACATATTAACAAGGAATTATTATTGTGTAATTTGCAAAATTCATGTGGTTTTCCTTGTTTACTAGAAATCATGAAAAAAAAACTATTATAAAATAAGCATAAAAACTTTGACTCTATTTGAGAAGTGATTAGAAATTCAGGGAAGCTCTTACCTTGGAAAAAATGATATATGTTCCCCAAAAAAACTTAATGCCCTCTATAATTTCTATATGTTAATAAGGGACCCGATAGGTTTGTGATGGTGGATGGAGAATAATTCAATCTGACCTTTTGTTTTGTGTATATCAACACAACTAATTGATTATCTGCTTTTTTGGCTGTCCAGACAGCTATAGTATTATCAGGCAGACCTAAAAGGTCCATGATGACAAAGTAATTATAACTCTTATGAATGCAGAAATACATGCTCTATGGCAACTCGTTTACTCACACCAATGATTTATTACATTTGTATGTGTGCACATATAAGTTTTCCCTGACAAGTTGATGCTTAGTAATTAATTTGCCTACATTGCTTTATGTAATAGAATCCAGCCATACTAAATGCGCTCCATTTAATAATAGAAAGTGCTTAAGCAGAATTCTGTTCTGCAAAGCCATTTGGTGTGATGGTGAAACGTCAGGAAACCAAAGCAGAAATGTAAAGCAGGAAGCCAAAATCTAAAACAGTCCTGCAAATCCCATAGAGGTAGCTATTTGAGTTGTGAAGACTTCCCATCCCAAAAGGCAGCGTTCTTGCATTACATAAAATTGAGTGGTCTTCTGGGAACCCAAAGAAAAAGAAACGAAAACTATTTCTTATTCTTTTAGATGGCCTGCAAATTTCTGCATGAAATATTAGAGATCTCTTGGAATGGAGACATTTGAAGTTCTGGGAGTGTTTCTATTTTGAGCCTCGGTGCTCAGAAGTGACATCATCGCGGGTATAGCTCACCTTCACACCGGGAGCCGGTCGTTAGCATCTCAGCTCATGAGTGAAATTGTTTTTGTTTAATTTGTTTGGAAAGAAAAATTGATTCACTTTTTGTCTTTCAAAATAATATTAGTGCTATGCTCTCTTGAGTGAAACATCTCAGAGCGGACCATTTTTCTCTCTTTAATTAATGACTGCTGAAACTTTTATTATAAGTTGGTTGTGTGTGTTATTTTAAATGACATTTACAATAGAAAAGAATCAAAGCACTATCTGTATGTGGAACAAACAATTGTACGTCTTATACTCAATCTGAATATCCTCTCACGGTTAAAAGTTCTCCAGAAAAGACAGACAGATACCTGTTTCTTTTTTCTGCATGTCCCGGCCTGCTCACCACACTCCCTCGATACCTCCTCCTTCCCTCTGCATACAAGTCCCCCTCCTACAAGAGACAGCAACATGTGTGGACGACGATGTGCACTCACTGCTATTTGGCTTCTGTTACACAAGGACTGTCATAACCAATGCAAATGAGTTTGGGAAAAGAGCAACAAATTCAACCTCCCTATTAATGTCTGCCCATCTCCGAGAGAAGTGTTTCATGATTTATGTCTCTCCTCTGCCCTTATTGACTTCCCTTGACCCTTGCTGATTTGCATCCCTTCATATGTTATCTGAAAATATTTGTTTTCTGTGTTCATCGACTTCAAGTCACTCTGCACACTCTTCAGAAGGCCACATGCCCCATATTCCATCCATAATGCCAAGCAAGATGCATCTACACTCATGATATCGTGCCACTGTTGCAGGAATTTTAAATCTAGAAAGGGCCCTAGTTGGTTTGGCTCAATGGATAGAGCATTGGCCTGCACACTGAAGGGTCCCAGGTTTGATTCCAATAAAGGGCACATGCCTGGGTTGCAGGCTCATTCTCCAGTAGGGGCATTCAGGAGGCAGCCAATCAATGATTCTCTTTCTCTCTTCTCCCTTCCTCTCTCCGAAATCAATAAAAACATATATTTTTTAAAAAATCTGGAAAGGTATATAGATTGTTACATTCAATTGCTTCTCCCGAATGCTTTTATAATCAGAAAACAACAAATAATTGGCAAAGATGTTTACTTCAGGAAATGTGAGCCTTAAACGTATTAAGAGGGTATCATTGTAAAGATATTGGTGAATGTTCAGTCTTTCTACAAGAAAGAGGTGGGGAGACAGATCACTTCATCCAGTTCCTGCACCACTGACTATGCCCCATGAAACGGAGTTACAAATCTATCTCTACATTTGGAAGAATAAGAATTGTGTATACTTAAAATATTCAGTCTTTGCACCTAGAAATAGATCACTATGCCTATTTAATTTAAATTCCTCAGTGAAGTGCTATAGTTTTCTTAATAAAACTTAAAAGTTTTTTTTTAATTTCCATACTCTTCTTTCTAAAAGATTTTTCTAAGTATTTGTATAATTTTTCCTCTTGTGAGTGGAATCTGATCTTTTTATTTTCTAGGGTGGTGTATTGGAAAGCTATTATGTTTTTTTTCTATGAATTTCTTACTCAACTCTAATTAGTGCTAATTAACTCCTTACTCAAGCCCACATTTTTGCAAGATGAGAACAAGATCTTTTATGGAAACAAAAAGTGCAAGAGAAGACAGAAGCAAAGAAAAAAATGTCAGAGATGACTGGTCTGTGTGTGCATGCACACCCATGTGTGTGTTTGTGTGTGAATGTGTGTGTGTGGTATGTGGGTGCATGTGTAGATGGAGAAAAGAAAAGCTGAATAATGTTTTGAACCATACCTTCTACATGCCTTCAGATGACTATTTATAGTGTGAGTGTATATTATATACTGTTCTTAACCTACGTTTTTTTAAAAAATAAATATAAATTGCAAAGCAGAATTTGAATAAATAGAAATACTACCCATATAATATGCACAAAATCACTTTTTTATATTTATACAAAAGAATGATAAAGGGGACAATATCCCCACATGAAAGGCAAAAGAATGCTGAATTGATCAAACTAGGCCATTAATCCATGAACACTGTCTGGTGAAGTTGACAGAATTGGGATTTTTACATGGTGATATACATCAATTCAGGGCTCACAGGAAAGATAAATTCATATTTTGAATTAAGAAGTTCAACTAAACAAACCTGTGGTGGGGAGGGAATGGGTATTCTGGGACCAGTGGTTCCTAGGAAACAGGATAAAGCTCTCTGACATGCCACAGCAGCAATGGGACATGCAGTGGACATCACTTAGGCCACAGCCCACCCTCTTCCTCTTAGGCCATAAATCAAACTGACCTTTCTATGATGGCTAAGACTGGTAATTTCTTTTTTTAAAATATATTTTTATTGATTTCAAAGAGGAAGGGAAAAGGAGAGAGAGATAGAAACATCAATGATGAGAGAGAATCATTGATCCAATGCCTCCTGTACAACACCTACTGGGGGTCGAGTCCAAAACCTGGACATGTGCTCTGATTGCGAATCCAACTGTGACCTCCTGGTTCATAGGTGGATGCCACTGAGGCTGACAAAACTGATAACTTCTTAACATCTAATCTAATAAAAGCATAATATTGAAATTGACTGTTTCTTTGGGACGCCTAAGCCACGCCCACCAGCCAATCAGAGCAACTGCATGCAAATTAACCCAGCCAAGATGGAGGCTGGCAGTCATGGAGCAGCTAGAGTAAACAGGCAGCTTCCATTGTAGCAGGAGTAAAACTGTTTGCCAGCTGGGCTTCTCCTGGCTCCAGGCAACAACATATTTGCAACATTGTCTCAATTATAGAAGCCTCGGAGCGATGGAGGAAACTGCCTGCCTAGAGTCTACTAAGGCAACATTCTTTAAATTTTAGAAGCCACAAGCTGAAGCAGATAGGAGGCTTCCTTACCTGCCTAGCCCTCAGCTTAAAGGAACAGTGTATCAATTATAGAAGATAAGCAAACCCCAGAAACCTTCTTCCAGCCAGCCTTGCCAGAACATTGGGTCAATGAAAGCTGTGGGCAGCCTGAAAGCCTGAAAACAGCTCTCAGTCCATCACCCATGCTGGCCACACCCCACTGGGGTGAGGGATCCCACTGGGGGGCTTGGCCAGCCTGCAAACAGCCATCAGCCCCTCACCCAGGCTGACCAGGCACACCAGCAGGTGGACATCTCCAGAGGGGTCCCAGACTGCGAGAGGGCACAGGTCAGGCTGAGGGACCTCCCGAGTGCACAAATTTTTGTGCACCAGGCCCCTAGTAAAATTATATTCATCCATGTGAAGGTTAACACTTAAATAGCAATAGGATTATTTTCAGGTACCTTATAAAAATTAATAAAGATGGGGTGAAAAGAGAATTATATAATCAGTCAGGAATTAATTAAGCCACTCTGGCCTGCTCCTTCTACAGAAGTTTGCAGCCTAATATTATATAGTGTTCCTAATAAACTCTTGCCCTTAATCCTTTTAAATACCCAATATAGTAAAGAACCATGAGAAACCTCTCAAAATTCAAGCAAAGCATTTGATTCACTGGGGGGAAAAATCCTAATTCTTAGGTTCATTAAAACTGTTCAGTTGTGGGTTGTGTGTGTGTATGTGTGTGTGTTTTATTAGCTCAAAAAATAAATCCCCTTGAACTGTTTCAAATTAATTTGCACATTAGTCTGTATAGGGAGCTTTCTTTATTTGATAAAAGAAGGAAGGGAAAAGACATCACTTTGACTTAAAAGTTTTGACTAATTTCTAACTGTGCCTGAGGAGTTTCCACTTTGTCTTCCAATCAGCAAAGGATTTGTGACTCTTTTCAGTGTGACTGAGATTACACAGACAAATTATTTAAGAGCCCGGGGAGATTATCTCTAATTGGCATATAAAGGACATGGCATTAAAGACAAAATTCTCTGAAGCTCTGACAGTGTTTCCTGCCCAAAGGGTGAGGCAGTTCCCAATGCAGGACTTCTGTGGAAATAAATACATCAGCTCTGATAGAAGGTGGCCTTTTGGGGTCTTAGGTAGATTTGAGGAACTTAACTTCTCTTGCCCTGTTTCACAGAGCTGTGTCAAACCTGCTGAATGAGGGCAAATAGCTTCACCTTGGCAGTCCCTTTTCTTGCTGCCTGCCTTTGTTATAGCTAATTAATTCCCATTGTTTGTGAAATACCAATATCAACACCCACTATGAGTCAATAGGAAATACTTGATGTCTGCATAATATAGAGACCAGAGATTGAAGACACTGGGGAGCAGTGGGAGGGGCAAGGAGATGAGGTTCATCCTAGCAGATAGGTAGGAATATGTAGCAGCGAATGTCAACAGCTATTTAGTAAATGATAATCGCAAGACTCTGCCTTAGGTCATGGACTGGCATCAAATTTCCTGCCATCACTGGATTTAAAAATCACATACATGGGAAAAATAATATAGATTCATCATAAAACTGAATAAAAATAACATCGAAAAGGCAACAAAAAAATTCTAGAACAAACATCAACAATGTTAGTTAAGCTATCAGAGATCATCCAAACCATGCCCTGTATTTGTAGTTGAGAAAACTCAGGCCTAGAGAGATTAAGCATCTTTCAGTCTGGCCCAGAACTCACGTCTTATTTTCTTACCAGTATACCACACTGCTTACAGGATACAATGGCAAATAATGATGTAAAAGACAGGTTTATGAGTTTAGGAGAGAGAGAAATTATTGTGTAAAATAGCAGGCTCTAACCGTTTTTACGTAAGTTAAAAAAAGGAAAAAAAAAAAAAACACCAAGCATGTACACAGCAACAAAAACCAGGCCTTGAAAGGGAGGTAACATTTCAAATTGCAGGAGGGAATGGAGTAGGCTGGAGGAAGAGCATGAGCTCAGGCTTGGGTGGGGAGACAGAATCATGCTTGGAACATGGGGGACCTAATGGGCTGAGCTGCAGAGACCTCATGTAAGAGCAGTGGGAGTGGAAAGAGGCAGCATTTTCCCTCTAACATCCCCAAGAATAAACTTAGGTTTTAGAATTCTCTCCAGGGTTTAAGGCCGACATCTTCCAATCAGCCGAGTCCCCTCATTAGACTCTAAACACTATGTTTTTCCTAAACCCTTGCCTTTGCTCATTCAGGTTCCTCCAGGACACATTCCTTCAAAGCCCGATGGAAAGCCTCCTTCATTAGAATGTCCCCCGACCCTGAGGCCCATGTCAAGCTCTGTCTTCTGATCTCTGCTGATTACTGGTTGCAATACTCATGCAATTATGTAGATTGTAAGTTTTGAACAGATCGGCATCAAAATGGCACATTCTCAGTAATTGTTCCTTTTTGGCCAAATGATGAATGGAAGCCATTCTTCCAAAAGATTATGCCTGTCATTAAATCCTCATCACTTATCCGTGGGTCTTCACCTGAGCTACAGAATGATAACGGTGATGATGATAATGAGAAGGTGGAAGAAGATGGTGGTAGTGCTGATGGTGATGGTGATGGTGATGGTGATGGTGATGGTGATGGTGATGGTGATGGTGATGGTAGCCTGGCTAGTGTTGCTCAGTGGTTGGGCATCAACCAATGAACCAGGAGGTTACAGTTTGATTCCCAGTTAGGTCACATGACCAGGTTCCAGGCTCATCCCCAGTGAGGGCCATGCAGGAGGCAGCCAATCAATGATTATCTCTCATCACTGATGTTTCTATCTCTCTCCCCTCTCCCTTCCTCTCATAATCAATAAAAAATATATAAAAACAAATCCCAAGCATCATTTGAAAAAAAGAGATGGTGATGGCAGTATGGTAGTAGTGATAAGTGGTGATAATAGTGTTAATGACAATAGCATCTCACATTTTTCCAGTACTTTGAGTATGCAAACCAGACACTCTTCAAAGCATTAACATATTACTCCATTTAATACTTGACATAATTTTATGAGACACACACTGATATTATCACCATTTTATAATAGATGAAAATTAGGCACCAAATGCTGATCATACAAAGCCAAAAAATTTCTATGCAGAAAGCTTCCGTTCATGGCAGTAGAATATCAACTAATTTGTATTTTAAATAAGTTCAGATTTGTATAAAATAATTGGGGTTAAATATTGCTCTCCTTGTTCAAACAGTTATTCCAAATGTAACATTGTTTCTTTCTGCATGAAAGTAGGCAAAATACTTCAAATTTTAACAACCCATCGGGCAGGGATATCAGCCTTTAACTACACGAACGAGACTATCAGGTCTGCGGGGAGGGACGTTCTATCAGATGGTCACTCTCATCCCTCACCACTACCATCCTCCCCACCACCCCCCTAAGGTAAAGAGAGAGATGTATCTAATTGGAAGGTTTAGGAGAAAAGTCTGGGCATGCATGGCTTGGGGACTTCTTTTTCATAATCTGGTTCCTGAAAACTGTACACACTACTGAGCTCCCCTAGCAACTAAGATTAACAGCATGCTTGTGATGGGTGGAAGAACCTGTGTCGTTTTGAAGTTGAGTATTCAGAAACACACTGTTGCGACATACCCTAACAAGAGGTCAAGAGCTCTGCTAGAAGTGAAACTGACATTTTGGTGGCAACACCTCAGCTTCTTGCCTTGCTCTGGTGGTTCTGAAAGCTGTCAGGGAACATTGGTGCTATTTACTGGGCTCTCCCCAAACTGCACCATGAACCAGAAGGTGTTTCTACATAACACAGGATTTGCAATAAGAGCACAAATTTATATTTGAGTACAAAGCTTTCATTCTATGTTTAACATGGAACTTTGCTAAGCAATATTTCATTTAATCTTTGAATGCCAGGGATGAGACTGTCATTGAACCTATTATAGCAAAGGCACTCATAACAATCGTATCATTGAGGAAATCGTTTGGACTCTGACAATGCATCCACACCTGTTTGTACCACTTCTTTCTTTTCCTTATTTTGTAGCGACATGAAATGACAAACCTAGCACCAAAAAAAAAAAAGACTTTTATTCTCCACTAATGAGAAACTAATGCCATTCTTAAATGCTTCTAAGTTAAGAAGTTACACTAGAATCTATTATAATATTTACATATTATAATAAGATGCTATGTCAACCATACCTATACTTTCACATTTTGAGAGACATTTTTTTGAAAAATTTGTTTCTTTAATATAAAGAATAATAGTCCTTGTTCCTTTCATTCAAGAGAGACATTAGTAAAATGTAACAATGTTATGTTTAGGGATTCTTTTAACATTTTTAAGCCCCAGACTGGCAAGAACAAAGAATCACTTTGCTAACTAATGTATTAAATATGTTGTCTATTTATATAGTAATTGTTTGATGGAAAATTCATCTCTTTTGTTCCTTCTTATCTTTTCTTTCCTCTTGTCCATGCAGTGTATTTATGAATTATGCATGTGAACATAATTAAAAGTAACAATTGGTGAATTGTACTTCATGGACATTGTTCCATGTTTCAAGTCTTATTTAGACTGAACCAAATTTATGCAAAAAAGAGGAGCTTATGATTAAATTCATAGCCATCTTTCCTGGGAATTTTTTTTATGTAAAATGCATTGCTCGCTAGAGGCTGTTTTTCTGACCAAAATCTTTCCCTAGCATGTTCAAGAAATCAGTAGACAATTGAGCAGCAGCCCCCACCCATCCTACAAATGAAGATTTCCTATAACTGGTTCTCCATCTTTCTTTATTCTCTGTAGCTTGGTATTCTGCAGATCAAGTAAAATCAGCTTCCGCAGTGACTCTTTTATTTGCAATCTAGGAACAGATACAATATGGCAAATGATGGACTGAAATTAATGCCTAGAATGCATTCCTTTGGTTATTCTCGGGCGCTCTCATAGATTTTTTTCATCTTTTGTGTTCTTGGTTATTTTTATGTTCTAAGTGCAAGAATCCCGAAAAAGGAAAAAGATAGGTGAGACCCTTGGAAAGATATTCTACCCACAGGAATATTTCTTCTGGAAGGGAAAGAAAATGGCTGGGGACGTTAGTCCTGCTCCAAACTTCTTTCTTCCCCATTTACATTTCTCAAAGTAACCTTTCCTTAGGAAAATAGTTTTTGTGAAGGGATTCTATTTTTTTAAGCTATGGTCCAAATCCCCAGCTTAGTGTCATGAGCATACTTAACCGAAAATCACTAAAGATGGGACTATTCTGTTCAGAACCCGTCCCATATTTTACTAGCGCATACCTGCATTGTCTTTCTGTTTCTTGACCTAGGGTGTTTTTTAGCAATTTCTCTCTCTGCACTTACTATTTTCCTGAAACAAAAACCCTGCTGTAAAGATACCACATGATAAATTTGTAGGAAGGAATTGACTATTTCTTTTCACTGTTAACAACAGTTTCTAATTCAAAGTCCATTTCTCCGCAATGTGACGCTATCATCCGATGCACAGACCTGGAGAAACTGCAGCTTTGCTCTTAGGCTCCGGGAAGAATGGGATGCGCAGGCGCGGCCGCCTGGCCTGCTGTTGTGAAATGAACTTGGATACCAGCTCCTCTTCCTCCCTCTGCTCTTTCCTTCTCCCTCAACTTGAAAAATGTCACGTTTAAAGCTTTGGCTGGCCCATAGTGTCACCCACTTGATCCATCATCATCTTCTCAGCTCATCCTTCTCTCTATTAAAAATAAGATATTTATATTTCTAATTGAAATGGGAGAAACCTGGGCCTGATAAATGACTTCCTGGTGTCACTATTGCCAAGCAGTATATTAGTGGAGAGAGGCCAGCCATGATCTAGTGTGATTGCCTTCTGTTATGCTGACTGGAAATGATCACTCATTACCACATACTATAAAGTTTATTTTTAAAAATTAAACTGCTAATTAAAGAGAAGAATAATGAAGCCAAGAAGCAGGAATAGAAAGGTGGTGACAGATGTCACAAGCTGCATGTGTTAATGTCTATTGAGGAGATCCATGAATTCCCTTCAATTACCCATATCTCTGAATAACTGTTGAGCGAACGTGACTGTTATAAATCGGAGGTGAAAAAAACAGTTTGAAATAAGCACAACCCCTATTTACTATAGAGCCCCGTGGGTCCTGGGGAAGGCAGCCCCTTCACAAAACGGCTGAAGAACTGCCCATCAGAGCATGGAGTGTGGGAATGTTGAGCCCTTGAAATGCCCAGCAGTTCAGGAGATGACCATAGGTGATGTGCAGACATAGCACTAAGTACCTCGAATCCTCTAGTGGGGAAAGCATTACTATTATATTTAGTCTTTATTTCTGTATCTAAGAGTACATCTCAGGTGGTGTGAGTTTTTCTTTAACATCACCCATCACAGGCTAATCTTCCTTTATAACACAGAGAAGACTATGAACCTTCTAACAACACCCGGAAAGACTTTAGGAATATCAGTTTACTTTCTACTTGTTTTTGCAATTCTCCTCTATTTATTGTAAGCAAAATTGGTCTTTTGTTTATGGTAGTCATAGGGCATTGCCTTTTAAAATAAACTAGTTTAAATTTAAAAAAGTAAATAGAGCCAAATAAAATATTATGTAGGTAGTAGTAGACATGACACCCAGCTGTAATAAAAGAATTGAAGAAGAAAAGTCATAAAATGAGTATGCTTTTAAAAATGTGAAGGTTTTTACTGTGTTTGCAAAATGCTGGTTTAGCAGGGATTTGTGTCAAAAACACACAAAGGACTGAAGTAAGTCTTTACTGTGGTGATAAAAAGATCAGAAAATGAAAAAGAGATACCGAAATAAAATCAGCATTCAGTCTGCAAGGTAAAGTTGCCTGATATTTTAACAACTATGTTTAGGGTGTCTCTTAGTACCTATTACTAATTAAACATTTCAGGTTCCTATAAGAAATAAGATGTTCAGCAAAATTAAGTAGAAAAGGAGTTAATGTTTAATTCATTGCCTTTCATGCATTCCATTCAATGTGACTCAAACTGAAACTTATAAAAATAAGTATATTTTGACTGGAAATGGAAGGTCAGAAGTCAGACATTTATTTTAAGTTCATTTGACCCTTGGTGGAGGTATGTATCATACTGTCTGGTGGAGCTGGCTGCAGCTTGCTAAATCTCTATGCTTTTGCTTTAAAAGACCCTCACTTGGGTAGTTGTTATAGTAATTGTTAAGTTGCTATAAGTAAAACTTATAGTTTTAGCATAAGTAAAACTCCATTTTGAATTGTGTGTAACTGTTAGACTCCATATTAGAATCTGTGTATACCTGATAAGATCCTTACCTAAAGATGTAATTTGTTTACCTATCTGAGAACTGTCCTAACCTTCCTTATCTGTAAGGACCAGACCCTGTGCCTGAGAGCCGCTGATAGGCCCCACCACACCCTCTTTGGATATAAAAGAGTTTAAGCGCAGAAGTTAGACACCTGTCTGCCCTCCACAGACTCGTTTCCAACTGCCAACCTGCTCTGCCTCCGTACCTTCAAGGAACTCCGCGTAGCCAGCCTCCGCTTACTTTCCAAACGTCTTGTGTGTGGTGTGTCTCACTGAGCATCTCCGGGTGGACTTCCCAGGGACTAAAATCCATCAGGACTTGGTAAATAAACCATGTGTGATTTGCTTGCAACTAACTATTTGTCTGTCTATGTTATTTACTTTGAGACTTGGCTAAGAATAGTAATAATCTGTGCTCAGTAAGAATTATTATAAGCACTGTCACTCGTTCAGAACTGGTAATATACCTTAAGTGAAAGAGTGCAGTCACCTGCGATACGTCCCTAGAAATTTGGAACAGTAGTAGAATTTCTTCTTTCCTTATAAAGCCATCTTTCTTACTAGACTGTCTAGCTTCCAAGACCTCAGAGGCTGGATTCATCAATGTCTCTCAGAGACTAATTCATGTCTTCCTCAGAGCTGACACTCATAATTATCGAATGAGTGAATGAACACATAAACAAATGAATTTAAGATCTTTATATAGGAGTCAAATCTCCTGAGGTGTAATAAAAGGAAAGGAAAAAGCACCTTCTGTCCCATAAAATAGTAACCAAACTACTGAAGTCAACAGTTTGTTTTCTCTACTGTTAACCTTAAGAGAGAAGGTCATACATAATCAGTGCAGTTCAGCTGCCTGCTTTACAATCAGTGCACAAGTTTTGCTCATCTCTCTGTGAAGCTGAAAAGAGTATAATGAAAATGCCTAAAGAAAGAAGGGAGGGACATTGTAAATAGTTTTTTCTGACAACTGGTATCAGCATTTTCTCATAGCCTTGCATTTATTCCCACTAAAACGACCAATGTATCACAATGAATAGAGATCTTTCTGTCTGAAAGTGGCATAAAAATAAAACAATACTGTACTGATTTTTCTCTCTGGGTATTGTCCTCCTCACACAATTGAGGGACATCGGCAGAGCTGTTAACACCATTGATAGGAAACAAAGCAAAACTTGGAGAGATTCTTCAGCCCGGGGCTTGTGAGTGTCTGGGGTTTACAGCGCAGCTGGATGCCCCTGTCAGACTCCTCTGGCTTCAATATCCTGCCAGCTTCGAGGACGGCTTTTCACTCTTCATGAAAGTGCACCTTTTCCTCAAGGTCACACATTTACAGTTTCTTAAAGAGATTCCTACTGGTCCTGGGACTTCTTTCAGCCTGAGGAGCCTCCTAGGTGCTTTGAAGCATGGCTTCCTGCAAGCTGCCCTGCAGCCCCCTGAACTGGAGCTGGAACCTAGGGAGATGGACTGTTTGGAATTGAAACCACTGAGTCCCTCTGCCTTCCCTGTAAGCCCAGCAGTGTGCCACTGAAATGTTCTCATCAGTTTCCCGGAAAACATCAAAGTTGTGCTTAAATACATCCTCAGCAGACCTGAGGGCAATTAAGTCAAGTCTATGATATAGCACCGGCAACAGAGAGTGAGCTTAAAATATGCCCTGGCCTATGCCCTACATTTGAGTTTTTAGTGGGAACATGATAACTTCTCCCATTCTGGAAGTGAAGGGCAAGATTCCAATCATCCCCCGCTCTCTGCAAACCTCTGCCAGGAGGGAGCTTCATTTCCTGATGAATCATCCAAACCCAGGACCCTGGAGGGCCTTGCAGGGCAAAGGCACCAAGGCCAGGTTCCCAGGGCCTGCAGCCAGTCACATGATGGAGGAGGAGATGCCCTTGTTCTATAGATGATTTGAGGACACATGTCAGTTGTCTTTTTCTATTTTTCCTTACTCCCTTGTTGTTTTACACCCTGTGACCCGTCGTGCAAGGAGATTACAACTTTTAAGTTATGTGATGTCTTTTCAAAGGAGCCTGTGTAAGAAAACTCTCACGGGCATGGTAAACCAAACTGAAGGTGAACTGACTGAAATACCCATGAAAAAATGACCCAATAAAGCAAGGATTCCAATTAGAGGCATCATAGTGTCCTGAGAAGAGCACAGGCATAGACGTCAAATGGATTTAGGTTTGATTTCAAGCTTTTTCCACTTTAGCTAAACCACAGACATTGACTGCACCTTTATTTTCTCATTTGCAAGTGGGAGGAAGGAACATGCTTCGGGAAGATGGGGCATAATGTCCATAAAGTATTTTGTGTATAAACAACTATGTTCAAGGTGCTGAATCCGTCTTTCATCTGTGAGAAAGCATATTATGGGAAGAGGTGTATTTTGTCCTACTCTGTTTCAAAATCTATTCTGCTCAATTCTGCCTTTAGTATATAAGGTTCTAGCTGTTCAATTAACTCCACTGAAATTAAATGTCGTGAGAGCAGGTCACTATTTTTCTAATTGCTGTGTTACCAACTATTACAATATTAACATGCTGTTGCAGCTCAATACACAGTTGTTGCTAGATCCAGTTAATACTCAGCATTTTGAGCAATAGCAAGAACGCAAATACTATTCTAGAATTAGCTCTTGATTTATACCTTCCCAGAATAATGCAGTCTCACATTTGAGATCACTTATCTTTTTTAGGCTGTGTCCAGAATTTCCAAATAGATTGGACTCTCTTAACAGCAAAAATACTTCTTGAGTCTGACCTGGGATATGAGAGAGAGAGGGAGAGAGAGAGAGAGAGAGAGAGAGAGAGAGAGAGAGAGAGAGAGAGAGAGAGAGAATATGCCTCATGTTTCCTTACATACCTCCTGGCTCAGCACTTCACTCATAGCCGTATATGTTAATATTGACCCTGGCAATACATCTTGAGAGAAACTTGTGGCTTTGGTAGAAACCTCTTCTAAGTCTTATTTCTGTCAAAGCACTTGGTTGTTCTTACCTACCATTAATAATGATCTTTACATTTTCATTCTACTTATTGGGTACTATATTTTATGAAATTACTAATGCAGTCAATAAACACACTTCACAACACTAAAATAGACTTTCTAATTGATATTTTTTAAAAAAGGCAAATAACAAGATACTTTTTTTTACCTTCTACTTAGATTTTTAGAATACCTAGCAGTATTTTTATTTTTTTGCAAGTTACATCAATTACCCTTAACACTCCTGAAGGAACAACAGTGCTTCTGAACACTCAGCTTCGATCTTTTTTACTTCATTGGAAGGCCTTTTCCTACAGAATGGCTGTTTTAAGTGTGCATTCTATCACGATTTATCTTTCTTCTAATGTTGCAGAGTAAAGTGGTAATGATCAATCACTTAGAGATGAATCTTCCTTTTCCCTCTTTGACTGGATATGAGGAAACAGCCATGAGCATGCATCAAATATTGACTGTAGAGATAAGAACTGAATTCTGGGGGGAAAAATAGTTTTTTAATGTTATGCTCATGACATATTTAGGACTTCTATTTTACCATTATTTGGCTGCACAAATCCCATTCTAAAACATGCTCAGAATATCAAGGAATTATTTTATGTATCTATCACATAAGCACATCTAGAAATTCTATTCATGCCCATTTTCCTGTGGCTTTTGAAACAATCTTTTGTGTGGAGAAGCCAGCATTTCTAACATCTTTCTTCTCACAGAAATGAATACAAAGCCAGAGGAATCTTATCAGAATCTCCTTAACTTTTCTCACATATTTCTTTTTTACCCTGGCCCTTGTCACACCTCCTTCAAGGGGAAACACTGCCATTCATCAAGGACATGTAGAAAACACAGTAAGGACATTGCCTGGCATGGAAAAATCTGCTGGATAGAGCAAAGAGATCATTGTTCTTATTTTCCTCAAGAAGGGTTCTCTTCCTTTTCCTATGGCTAGAATAGAAAATTTTCTGCTGTTTTTTCACCTTAATATAGCACATGTCCGTCCAATTCACAAAAATCCAAGTGGGACTAAGACAGGATAACAAGTGAGAAGGGCCCACTAACATAGGTCTTTGAAGTGAGTATCAAGAAATTGGTAAACTCTTTCCAAGAGTCAAAAACTCAGAGTGAATAGTGGTAACCTTCAAGTAAAAGTCTGTAAACAACTTCTATATATATATAAACAGGCTTATTAAAAGAAAAAAAACAGCAATTGCGAACTATAATGTGTGTCATTGGGCAGTGGAAACTAAATATTAATGGATTTACTAGAAGGTCAATGAAACAAGTTTATCACAAATGCTATCCTATATAATAAAGAGCTAATATGCTAATTAGACCAAATGGTGAAAGGACCTTCTAGAATGACATTCCTGAATGACCAGTGGGCTGGGGGCAGGACCTCGAGACAGCTGGGGCCTCAAAGGTCAAATTTTGTGCATCAGGCTTCTAATACATAAATAATACATTCTAGGAGCTACCAATTTGAATAGAGAGCATGGGCAGAAGAGAACCCACTAAATGTTATTTGGGGTCTCACTCTTCTCTCTGCCCAGTTTCTGCACTTGCTAATGCTTTGTCTCTAAAAGTTGTCCAACTCTACTGTTTTTCTTGCCTTCAGACTCCTAGATATGCA
>PVJC01000363.1:0-14194 GCA_004026665.1 Murina feae
ATGCCGCCATCTTGTTTCTCCTCTGGGGTTTATTTAACTTCTATAATTGAAACTTTGTTACCTTGAGTGGAAGCCTAGGCAGGCAACAGAAGCCTCCTGTTTGCTTCAGCTCTGTGGCTTCTATAATTGAAACATTGTTGCTTGAGCAGAGGCCCGCCGGCCTAGTCAGGCAGTTGCAACAGAAGCCTCCTGCTTGTTCGATGATCTGGCTTTTCTTATGCAATACAATCTACACACTCTTTCCTGTAGCATTGTATCCATAGATGTGCTTAGGCTTTGTTTTGTAGTGCACTAACATCCATTTCGGTAAATTTTGAATCTTAGGGGATTGAACCAGTCCCCCAGGTTGCATGTAACTGACTTTGTTGTTGTGTAGCTTTCACATTTTTTCTAAGCAAATAAATGGGGTAGTTTTTTGTTTTCATTAAGTATATTATAGATATTATATTTGGCTTGCTTTTTCTAAGTCCTCATTTATGTGAGATATTTCCATGTTAATTTGAGGCATTCTCCCCCTTTCTGTTCAGCTTAAGTAGTGAACAAGTGGATTGTACTCTATTGTGTATGTCTCCCTTTTAGTCTACCTGTTGTTTTAGTCATTTCACAGATCTGTATCATATCTGGATCATCAGTTTGTATTATCTGTGTTTGATCTCTCTTCCATTAGCACCATTAAATAGAAGCTAATTGAATTTATTTCCTTCTCTTTCAAAGGAAAACCAGTGTTCTCTGGATATGAAAAGCAAATTGAATACAAGTAAGCAAGCAGAAAATGGACAGCCAGAACCACAAGCTAAGGTTCCAACCGAGGATCTTACATTGACATTCAGGTAAAGAGTCATTTGCAGAGTTATATATTACACTAGTAGCCCGTTGCAGGAAGATTCCTGCAAGAATAGGGCTTCTCTGCCACCTCAACTCCCGTCTCTGCTACCTCTGCTCCCTCCCATCTCTGCTGCCTCGGCTCTGTTCCCTTCTCCACTGCTTGGCTCCCTTCTGCAGCACTTGGCTTCCTTCTACACTGCCTTTAATCTTCGTTCTCCTGTGTATGCAAATTAACTGCCATCTTTGATTTGTTAATTTGCATACAGCTGCTCTGATTGGCTGGTGGGCGTGGCTTAGGTGTCTTGGAGTGATGGTTAATTTGCATATTACTCTTTTATTAGAGTAGTCATGACAGAAATACCCTTAGAAATATGATTTGATTTTTATTCTGTATACATTGAGAAAGAATATTTTCACATAAATTTAGGAGTTTAAAATTTCATTTTAGAACAGATCCAAAATTGAATTATCTGATAAGACTTAATGGAAATTTTCTGGTTACCTTTCCTTCTTTCTCTTGATTTTTAATTTATTTGAAACCAATGTTTACATTTTGATGTATACCTTTCTAGTCTTTTTTAAAAAGTGTGGGCATTTAGCCTCTTTCAAAACCCACCCACCATTCCATCTCCCTGGTTTTTAATTTGTTCTATGCCATGTCATCTAATAATTCTTGAGGTTTGGAAGGATACCTGTCAGATATTGTGAACCACCCTGCAGTAAATGATATTTAAGTTAATTCTTTGTACATCTTTAAGTATTTCCTTAGAACATTTTGAGACTTTTGATACATAGTCCTGAGTTGCCCTCCTGACAATATATAACAACTAGAAGCCCAGTGCACAAATTTGCACCAGTGGGGTCCCTCAGCCTGGCTGGTGATTGGGCCAAACAGTGCCGACTGGCCAGGGTGAGGGACTGCAGGAGGTTGGCTGTGGGAGCACACTGATCACTAGGGGGCAGGTCCTGCATTGAGCGTCTGCCTCCTGGTAGTCAGTACGTCATCATAGCGACTGGTCGAGCAGTTGACCGGTTGTAATGGTCGCTTAAGCTTTTACATATATAGATAACTGCTAATGCCTTGCTGCTTTCCCACTTAGGGTTTGGTTATTTAAACCCATGCATTATTTTTCTTAAAGGCCATATTGTAAATATTTAAAATTATGTGTTTTATAGTCTCTGTCAAAACTCTCAATTCTGCCATTATCGTGTGAAAGCAGCCATAGACACTATGTAAACAAACAGGAAGACTGTGTTCCAATGAAACTTTATTTACAAAAACTGGCAGCAGCTAGCCTTAGTTTGAGAACCTCGGTGCTAAAGCATGGATATAGAGCTGTAAATTAAAGTTTGAAAGCCATTCCCAGTCTTCATACTACTGAAAGAATGGTCCTGTTGATTTTATTTTACTAAATAATCATTTTATCTCCTATTTAAAAATTCCAACTCTTTTTTTTTTTTTTTTTTTTTAATGTTAACAGTGATGTGCCGAATGGATCAGCCTTGACACAAGAGAATATCAGCCTCTTAAACAAGACCAGCTCTCTGAACCTATCAGAGGACCCTGAGGGAGGAGGAGACAACAATGACTCCCAGAGATCAGGAGTTACACCCAGTTCTGCTCCCTAAAATATGAGGAGTCAGACTTCTGTCTTTGGCTCCAAATCAATTTGTAGGCCATAGGGTAGCAGAACGGTAACTTCTAAACTTCTCTGAGCGTGATCAGAGAAGTCCAGGGAAAGCACCGGAGGCAATGTGCACAAACACCACTACGGAAACAAACCCTGCACATAGATCACATTAATGCATTTTTTAATTTAAAAAAAAAGAAAAAGAAAAAGAAAATTAGCAGTATCTGCAAGCAATTCAGATTAAATTTGTTTTTGTTCTGTGAATGAACTTTATTTTAATAACTTTGGACGCCTTGGATCCAGGGCTTTAAAAAAAAGAAGATATTATATATACACTCTGTTTGATTAATTGTATGATCTTAATGAAGTAGGTTTTTCTTGTATTTTGGTATTATTACATACCCAGTGTATAATTCCTGCCTTGCAATCCTTTCCCACTCTCACAACCCCATAAATTAAAACAGACAAAAAGCACCAGCCTTTCTGAGAATCCTCTGGTGCTTGATAAAGAAAAAGACAGTAAAGACCAGCTAGAAAATGTGCAGCAAACCAAGGTTTCTGAGAGCTGTCATTTGGAAGCCATGATGATCCTTTCCTCTCTGGGTCACTGCCTTCATGTGTTAAATATGTTTCCTATGTTGTTCAAACGTATTTTTGTTCGGGGTGGGGGGTGGGTGGGAGTATGTCTTGTCTTGTTTTTAATTTTTCAAGAGATAATTGCCAGACAAGTTTTGAAGTCCTCATGTCCATGTTATGGAATCCTTTCATTCTCTCAATGTAATCTGAAAGCAGAGCCAGTGTTCAGATTGTTGGTTAGATTTATGTGGAGATTATTTTAAGAATGAACTCTTAATTTATCCACACTGGAAATACTTGGTTAGTGTATGACCTACTTTGAGCTGATGGCTGGAAATTTGGACCTGTGCTTTTCTAAATTGAACTTCGGATGAAATCAGAGAAAGCTAAAAAACCAGCACAGCAAAATCAACCATGTTTTAAAACTGCAACACTTGATTTCAAGTTAAAATGGACAGAGCCACATTATTTCACTGAATTCTTTTTATTTTACCCTCAAAACCCAAAAATATAAAATAAAATCCCTAAATACTCGTGTCCCTGGCTTTCAGAGGTTTGCCTGGATCCTGGGAATAGTTTGTGAATTGATCAGTTGTTGCTATTCAGAATCATTAGCACAAGTAGGTAGAAGTACCTACAGGATAATTTCCATAGATTTGGTTTTACAATACTGAAAAGATTCTTCTTGAAAATGTTAAAAAGAATAAAGGAGAATTTGATTGGTTAGTTCTGCTGCACATATTCTGATGGCCCATGTCTGTACTGAACTAAGACCTATAAACCATGCTAGGTGGGGATTATAGGATATAGTCACACTTTCCCCATCCCTCTGTTTGCCTGATTTTTTACAATTTCCCTTTCTGGATTATACTACTAAAACAGAAAGCACTGGTTATGTAATGTTACTGCATTGCTTTGGTTGGGTAAAAGCAAGAGTTTGTATTTTTCTTGTTTCTTATTTTCTTAACCCTTAACTCCTGCTGAGGTCATAACCTCAGTCTAAGCTCTGTGTCCATCATAATGTTAACTGAAACAAATTGGGGTGGGGGAGGGGGGTAATTCAGTCCTGCCATTGCCTACCAGTAGGAGAGTCCAAACAGAACACTCTTTTGAGTAGCGATTATTTAATTTGCCCAGTCAAGGCACCGTGTTTATATACTATTTCACATTGAATTTGATTATGCCCTACAGACCTGGCTGGTCAAGGATTTGATATACACATATTGGCTTGGGATTCGAGCTTTCTTTTTTATTTAAATAAAAATTTATATATATATTATATATATACATATATACATAGCTATATCTGTATATATATTGGGTATGTTTTAAGGATTTTTTCGCATGAGCGCAGCTGTTGCGATAAAATGATTGATTGGGAGGTAGAAGCACTGAATGAAGATGAGGCATTTTTTTCATTTGAAATCCATATTCTTCTGTTTTGTTAATATACTTGTTTTTGTGCTTTTTTTGTTTTGCTTAAAACCCTCATATTTATTCTTTAAGTGTTTATTGTTTTTTTGGGAGAAGGAGAGAAACTGTGTGTCTGACAGAGCCCCAAGACTTTTTCTTTTTCTATATAGACAACCATAAAAGGCACCATTCTTGGCCTGTAACCTTCTGTGGGCAGTTAGGCAGATATTTGGACGTATTAGATAACTCCTAACTTTTAGAAGCAATTTGTTCAACTTGGAACTCAAAATGAAACTTAGGGATATAGATTTTGTTCAAGTTCAGAATCAGTAAAACTACATTGGGGTATCTATTACCATGCCTGATAGCTTCTGTTGTTCTGTGTCCTTCAAATGCTGTCATTCTAGCTATCACCATTTTGATATTCCAAACTAGTCAGGAACAGGGATTAACTTACATAGTGTTCCTTTTCTGAATAAAACCAGGAAAGCCATTGTTTAGAATTGATTCAAAATTTTTTTTCACTTTTTAAGGTATATTTATTTGAGGGGATAGGAAGATCTCTTAAATTGTAGCCTTAATTCTCGCTGTACCTCTCTAAGATCGAACACTCTCGAGGCAAGCTGGCTGCATGGAAAGGCAGGGGAGTAGTATATTGTCCATGTGCCTGTAGCCCACCTGGATATTCTTAAAGCTTTCCTAGTGCTCACAAACAGTGTTAGAATAAAGCCTCAGTGTTGGGGTTCTTTTTTCCTTTTCTCTGTGATTTACTTTATGATATATGAGCCTGTAAGGAAAAGTGGCAAAAGTGCTTGACTGTTTAACTGCCTTTTTTGATCAAAATCTGTGAAAGGCATTGGTTTTCCTAGCTTTTAAAATTTATGCCATTAGAAACAAGAGATTAAACCTGTCAGATAGGAAGTAAGTTTTTATGCTTTCTACTTATTAAAATATTAATTTATTCTGAAAATGACTACTTGCTTTCACTGAATTCAAAATCAAGACTTGGACATCTCAGATAAACAGGAAGAATTCTGAGGGCCAAGGTGAGAATAATAAGCACTGTGTTCACTCCTGTTCACATAAGACCAGAATTTTATAGCTAGAAATACAGAAGTACTTTGACTTACTCTTTTTTTAAGGGGTCTCTGGAAAAGTGTAGAAGAACTGAAAATAAGAGATCTGGATTCAGTTTCTTGACTTACATATAGTTCTTTCGCCTTACTAATAAATACTACCACAATGTAAGTCCAGTAGCTTGCCCTGTCTTGGCTGTTTTACAGAGGCTAACATGACCAAAGATCCCTTCCTTGTTACTTTTCTAATCAAAAGTTAGTTATAGCAGAGGTTTCTACTAACATTATTCAAATGACAAGACACTATTTCTAATGCCAGCTACAAATATTCAGCTACTCAGAATGTACACAGATGATCTGGTGCAGCATTAATGTGGCTGAGTCCCTTCTCCCATCCGCTTCCCTTCCCTTCGCCTCACTTTTCCCATGTATTTATCCTTTTGTTTTTTCTTAAAGACATAAAATTGGTATGATTCTTATTTGCTATCTTGAATGTATAACTTCATCAGACCTTCAGAGTTGAAGCTCAAAGTTGTTTTTCTCCTTTATTCTCTTGCCCTTTATCTTGCAAATTCCCCATGATTTACCCACTGCCCTCCCCAATCTGCAACAGTGACAGTTTGCTGCCTCAAAACAGAGCATTCAAATGAATTCGCTTAGCCAATAACTTCTGTGAAGTTGCCTTTTCTAATGGTGTTATTACTCAGTGATGCACAAATGTGGTATTTGCCCTACTGGTAGGCAAACAAAGGTCTGGTTCAGAATGGTAACCTGCTGGGGTGTTTTTGTTTTTGTTCTTTTTCTTTTTTTAAAGGAGAGCCAAAGACTTGTGCTTTACTCTGTTTTGGTTTGGGAAAAATAGTAGCCACTCTGATTGTGTAACCTTTAAGTATTTGTGAGTTGATTGTACTGTGTAAGAAGATGTATCTAAAGTTAACTGATAAAGTTAGCTGGCCTTATAAAGTGTAAAAGTAATGAAAATTCATCAGTTTCTCTTTCATCAGGGAATATCTTTAATAATATTATGTGTAAGTGGTCCCTTCCCTTTTTGAGACTATTTTGTCATGATAGCATCTTAGGTGTTTTTGCTTTTTTTAACTTGTGCCTAAAGAACAGTCTCCTATCACTATGGTTAAGTCATGGGCTGGTGAGACAATAATTAACTATGGGCTATATATGTCAGATTATCACATTCCAAGAAAAACAGGTTCTTTTCACTAGAGTATGTGGTGGCTATTTCATGTACACAAATGGTGATGGGTGGAGGTCTTACCATCCTTCTTCCACTTTGTTTTTGCTCATTTTAAAGGATTGAGTAAAGATTTCATACATAAAATCTATCTGTAATGATTTATATTTCATTAAAAGCAAAGTCCCGGTTACTCTTTAGGAGAAATTAACCTGCCTGGAAATGGCAGTGCTTGCTTAGATTTCTACCTTATTAGAGTCCAACTTTGTTTATTTTTTATTTGATGTTACATTATTATAGTGTTCTCTTCCTGAAAAATTGGCCTGTCCTTTTAGATAAAAATTAGAGCTCTTAAATTAAGTCACTCAGCATTCAGGATTGGACAAGCAAGCAGTCTGCTGCTGTTGTCATTTTACCCCTGTGCCTGTTTGTAGATCCACATTCTCTCTACCTTGGGCAGCTGTGAGTTTTATATTTATTTGTTGTTCTAGCTCAGCTTTATGAAATTTTCCTGCTGAAATGACTTATTGGGAGTTGTAGGTGGGTTGCAGTTAATATATATATTTTAATTCATTTAACCTTTCTGAGTCGCTTGAAAAAGAAAGCTGTTTTTGTCAAAAGTACTATTAGTTATAGTTAAATACCAACTTAAGATTTGTTTTTTAAGATTGTTTTGACTGCTAAAGATACTTCACATGTATTAGAGTACAATTGAGAAGGAATACTAGTTATGTTAAGAACAGGAAACTGCCACCACCAGGAAGAAGTAACACCTTCTACTAATTGGGTGGATTTTCAATACTGCACTGAACCAGCTGGGTAAAGAGCCTTTTGAAATCCTATTGTGATATAGGTACTTACCTACCACTGGAATCCTTGTTTTCAGAGCCTCTGAACTTTCAGCCAAACACTGAATTTCCCCTAAACTTTATTCCTGAGCAGAACATCCCTAGTGTAATAACCTTTATTTTCACAAGAAAATAGGCACAATAACCCAAGAGAGAGAAACTTAAACCTCAAGACAGTATTGTGTCCAAAAATGTATATTTAGAAAAACAAAATCCTGTGGAGTTAGTATATTTTATACAACATAAGGTGAGTTATTTTCTTGTATTGAGGTCTCACTGTTTCTGGTTGGTTGGGGTTTATTTTTTGTTTTGTTTTGTTTTTTGTTTAATTCTAAGTAGACAGAGCTCACAAGTCTTTGGCATCCATTCCAGGTTGTACACTCAAGAGAGTCATCTTATAACTGGAAACTGTCAGGTAACCTCTTACCCCACCCCAGCTGGTGCATGAAAGGATTTAGAAAAGGATGAAAAAAACAACAACTATTGGGTGAATAATTGGTTGTCTGGTTGTTTTGTTTTGCCTGATTTTAAAAAATCACTTCTTGCTATCATATCTGAACCACCCTGTAAATTCCTCAAATTTGAAGGCCGTTTAAACTTCGTTTATTATTTTTACATCCTCTGTTCAACTAATACACAGCCCTAGGACTACTTTTAACAGGTGTATTAGCTAAATTTTCATTGTCCCCTTTCTCCTTCTCTTCCCACCTTCTGGGAATGAAAGAAAGTTGGGGAGAAATCCCCCCCCCCATTTTATTCATTGATCCATGGGCCTCATTATCTTTATGATGAATCTATGACTTTTTGAAACAAGAACAGTGGAAAAGTAGATTAAGATAATGGACAAAAGCTTTCACCCACTTAAACATTTTCCAGTTGTGAGATTCCTCTTCCTGTGTGTGGTCTCTTGTCACCCCAGCTGCCCTGTTCCCCTGACTATGGTCAATTTGGTCTTTAGGCTCATACCAGTCTCCCCGAGACATTCTGCAGTCATTATCACCTTTTTGGGTGGATTTTATTTTGTTTTATTTTGTTTTTGTTTTTAAAATAACTTTTTAACATTGATGCATACTTGCTTGGGATAGAGCTTGTGTAATTTACCAATCGTATTGATTGTATGTGATTGTGCCCTACAGAGGTATATTTAACAAGACAATAATCTAGGTCAATAAAGGAGCCATGAGATTTGAGTCAGGTTATGAATGATTTCATGAAATCACAGTTTTGCATAGTGAAATTTAAATTTCCTACTAAAAATCATTGTTAGACTAAATATTTTTTTAAAAATCTTGTATTCCTATTCTTATATTCCTATTTTTTTTCCTTGCCTCTGCTCCCTATACTTTCTTGCCTGCCTCCACCACCTGTTCTGAAATAAAAGTAATGAGCCTTAAAGTCATAGGTGATTTTTAAATTGCTGAAGTTTGTGAAATTTTACTTTTTCCAAGTGTTTCCAACTTAAAAAGAAAAAGTGAAGACAGATGGACAATGGGTTGTAATTCCACAGGGTGTGAATAATTTCTTAGCATTTGGCAAATTAAAGTCTTGTATGAAGACTTTATTTCCTGGAAGTCCTTTTGGAATAAGGAAAAGAACCCCATTTGAAATGAACCATTTTCCTCTTTTTAAATCTGTTTAGAGTTCCAATTTTTTATCAAGTGAAGTGGAAAAACATAGTAGTAGGAAGGTATTTGGGACAGCAGAACTTGGAATGTGAGTAAGGGTATGTTCTGCTTGTCGCAGGCTTTTGAAAGGATTAGGGCCATCTTTTTCAGTTTAGTATTATTTGTGTGCATGTTGTTTATATCAAAGATGCCACATTTTGTTAAAATGCTATTTCCTTCCTTTATTACCTTGAAAACTGACTCAGCCTCATGTTGCTTCTAATTAGTGTTTAGGGCTCCCATGAGTTGCAGATAAAAGGATCATTTTAACAAGTAGAAGGAGGTGATTCACCTTTTGGTTTGTAAATATATGAAAGTGTCTACAAGGTCTTTATCTGCTTTCTGTCAGCATTTATATTAAATGATAAATTAATGAGAAATTGTAGTCTGTGTTGTAAATGAGTCTGTGTCAAGTTATTCTAATCATGGGATTAATTTCTTACATCTTTTTTTCCTTTTTAGGTGAAAAATAGAGAAGTAGATGATGCACACAAGCAAACACATACTTGTAGTAACCAGTTTTGCAGAGAGATCACAGGAGTTAGTCCAACCTTAATTAAATACACTGCTGTCCAGATTCCTTCATTCATTACACAGTGATTGCACACGAGGAATAAGGTAATGTTCTCGGAGCTTAGGTCCAGTCAGTGTTCCATGAGACCTCATGACTCACAGCCACATCCTGGCTTTGATGGCTTCTCTTAACTCAGGACTCTCTTTATGGTTAAGCAACATGGACCTGCTCTGGATACCTTCCTGACAGTTTTTATCTTTCCATTCTCACTGACATCTTCTAATTGTCCTGAAATCCCCACCCGTTAGTCATTCCTTGCAATTAGAGGATAAATGTAGGTTTATTTTTCCTTAGAGATCATGGTTAAATATGAGAAAAAGAGAAGGGAGGGAACTAGTCCAGCTTCAAAGAAGCTTAAGAGATGTTGGAATCAATTGCAACACTTTGTGTGGATTCTGATTCCAACAAACAAAATGTACAAAGGCATTTACGATTGGGATAGTGAGTTGATTATTGGATATTAGATAATATCAGGGAATAACATTTTTGTTCAGTGTGATGATAGAAACATGATGGTCTTCTTCAGTCTAGGCTTGCCCTTGCTGCCCTCTAACTGACTGGGCCTTTTATTATCCTGACAACACGCTAGGGACCTGGACTCCTGGACTTAGGGCATGGCTCAGCTTCCTCCACAGCTCGCAACTTGGACTGGCCCCTATCTCTAGCTGTGAGCAGCTCAAGGGTTTGCCTCCAGCCCATTCACTGGGGAGCTGACCTGTAGCCACCCGAGAGGTGATTCCTGGAGTTTGAGCATCCTGTGCCCAGGTAGCATCTGCTGGTGTTGAGTATTGGCCATTTGGGAAGGGCCTGAAACCAGCTGTGAGTCCTGATGGGATAGAAGCTGCCCTCCACTTCCATTCCTAGACCCTCCTTTCTTTCTCACCCCTCAAACGGACTTGGTCGAGTTGGCCAGAGCAGCCCTGGCAGAGGTGAGAAATAGGCACCAGTCACAGAAAACACACATGCCTGGCATTACTGTGAGTTTCGTCCTGTTGCTGTTGGGCAACCTGTCTTACCCACCCCCCTATCTCCAGGGATTTCTCCCACCAGCTCTGCTCTGTCTCCTGCTCTTCTCTGTTTCTCTTCACCACCTACAACTTGCTGGACTAAAGCAGAAGCAATGATGTAGACTCCATGCAACTGTCTAGAATACCCTTGCCCAGTGTTGCTGTTCATACAAGGTATTACCTCCCCCGAATTAGTAGCATTTTTACTTTGCTTGATAACTTTCCACTTGGGAGGCATAAAGTATTTCCTATTAATAAGAACTACTCCGAACCAGGGTTTCTCCAAACACAAATATTTATTGAGTATCAGGTACACTGAAGACCCAATGGTATTGGCACAGAACACATTCAATAAATATTTGTTTTGATTTTGTTTCCCTGAAACCAAAACTGCACTTTCTAATGGATGTGAGAATTGGGACAGATCCCTGTGATGTGTTTTAGGAGACTCCCCTGAAAGCTGCCCAGGTGGTAGGTAATGCAGGGCTTAGTGTGATAAACTTTATTTCCCCTTAATTAGTGTTATAACTGCCTGGTCTACTGGAAACCCCAGTGAGGTGGAGGCGACTCTGGTGTGGGTGCCAGATGTTTTGCCGAATTTCCATGGAAGAGTTCAGCTGGGAGTTACTCAGTAACCACAGCAGGAGCCCTGCTCCTCTGTTTGTTCCTGCCAAGGTCTTTCTCTCGAGTCCAAAGAAAAGAACAGAACAGCCTGGATGGGAGGCAATGGCCAGGACCCGCTCAGTTAGCTGCTCACAGACTTACCGCTGAGCAGGGAACAGGAAAGAGGGATATTTTTTACTTTATTGCTACCCTAAACAAGAGGGTGCTGGGGGGATGGTGATTGAATGCTACATTCTTCTCCCTGGCTCTTCAGACCCTGAACACAGCAACACAGAGGGTTCCTATGTGCTCCTTCCAACCTTGTTTCCACTCAGAATAGAGACAAACTGGGCCACACACAAGTGAGGTGTCCTCTTCCAAAACTAGTATTTACCTGAGAAAAATCCTTAAGGCTGCCTCCACTTCCAGAAATGGCTATAAGTGCCCATGAAGAATTTGATTTAAATATGCACAGTTATTAAAACACTTTACAGAATACTGATGACACTGCGTGTGTGGAGACGGAGAGACAGGCAGACAGACCCAGGTTAGTCTGCCCTGCATATGAGGTTTGTTTTCTTTCCTCATCAGACCGGCCTAGGATGAACCAGGAGGAAAGGGGTTAGGGTCACCAGAATCCAGACAGAGGCAAGGACGCTGTGTGCAGTGAGAAGGCTGGTGTGAAAACCTCATTTGGAACGGGCATCAGAGACACATTTTCTTAAGTTTATTGAGGTGGCATTGGTTAATAGGATCATATAGGTTTCAGGGATGGATTTCTGTGCTACAGGTTTTGTATATCACACTGCTCACCAATCAAGACAAATGTTTTCTAACAAAATGTGGACAACCAAAGGAAAAAGTGGCAGTGCCTGCGTTCATTTCTAGGCCCTGGGTTTTGAGGGAAACATGGTCAAACTTTGGGTAGAGACTAGCCAGTGGAGAACCAGATGGTGACGGTTGTAACCTGGCCCCAGGAGAACAATGGGACTAGGTTTCACCTGGACCGTTTCTCCTCGGCTGTCCCGTAGGCGCATGAGACCTGTGAGACGGGCAGACAGGGTTTGAATCTCAGCTGCATAGGCTGTGGTCTGATTCTTAAGCCTGGTGAACAACGGTTTTCTCACCTGTCAGCCAGGCAGAGTAGTGTTTTCCTGACAAGAGGATGATTAAGCAAATGCCTGTAAAACATTTAGCAAAGATCCTGATACATGGTAAGTGGGATTTTTAAAAAAGTGAGTGTGTGAGTTGGTTTGCTTATTATCTGTTTCACTCACTAAAACATTTGCTACATTAGGGAAGCAACGATGTTGAATGTACCATTCTATTCCTGGTGTCTAGAACAGTCATTGACACAAAGGTATTCCTTAAGTGTTACCGTAATTAATCAAATCAGATCAAATGGCATTGAATTGTCAGACAGTGGGTTCCCCTTTAGCATTATGTGCCACTCAGAAGTGAGTGATTAATGATGGTAAAGGAAAATCACACAACAGCATTGCTGTAGTATTTGACTTCTGCACGACCACAGCCATGGTCAAATTCCTGTGCACTTCATCCTCTGATGAGGGTCTTCTGGGAGGACAGCAATTTAGCAGCTAAGCTTGATGATGAATAAATACTTCAAAGTCCTGAAGGCATCTAGCCTGAACGTGGGAGGCAGAGCTTGGAGGGCTGTGGGGACATTTTAGCACATTTGCAGCAACATCTCACCTCCCAGAACCTAATTCTGTGGCCCCATTGAACGTAGTGGGGGCTGGAAATAGAATTTAGCTGTGTTCCCAGGAGGAAGTGTAACTATTAATTTGGTAACAATAGACCAGGGGTCCTCAGACTTTTTAAACGGGGGGCCAGTTCACTGTCCCTCAGACCGTTGGAGAGCCGGACTATAGTTTAAAAAAAAACTATGAACAAATTCCTATGCACACTGCACATATTTTAAGCAGGACAGGCAGCGGTGGCAAAAACACCCAAATGTGGCCCAAGGGCCGTAGTTTGAGAATGCCTGCTAGACCATTGGATGATTTGTAATCCTTCAAAATCCTTGAGAGGTGGTTACTCTCTCCCCACAGACAGACTTAACATCTCTGACCCTCTGAGAGGTTGAGCTACACAACCAAGATCAGACAGCTAGTGATTACATGGCAAAGCCAGGGCTTCGCTCAGGTGTCCTGGGATTTTCCCGTCCCTTGGGGTATTAGAAATTCCAGGCAATACCAGTCATTTCGGTGAGGCCGACTTGCTCATAATTTTATCTGTGCTTAGCACATCAGTACAAGCCTTGGACTTGAATATTTTTGATACATTTATTAACATATTGTGGTTATTCTTCAGAATTCAGTCCTATTCACTCCAAGTGTCTTATTTGATATTACCAGCATTTAATAAAAAGGAGTCTTGTTATATTATTTTATTATTGAAAAGTATTTTATTCAATAATAAAGGTAATACAACAAAATTTTGTATATATTTTATAGCATTCTGTGATAACTGGATTCTTTTTTTTTTTTATCTTTATTGTTCATACTAGGGGCTCAGTGCACAAAAATTTGTGCACTGGGGGGGGCGGTGTCCCTCAGCCCGGTCTGTGCTCTCTCGCAGTCTGGGACCCCTTGGGGGATGTGCACCTGCTAGTGTGCCTGGCCAGCCTGAGTGAGGGGCTGATGGCTGTTTGCAGGTTGGCCAAGCCCCTCAGTGGGGACCCTCACCCCATGAGGGTGTGACCAGCCTGGGTGAGAGGCTGAGGGCCATTTTGAGGCTGGCCACATCCCCTTCAGGGTTCGGGTTC